>CM073772.1:74694187-74856395 GCA_037158775.1 Hetaerina titia | reverse complement strand
TGAGGAAATGCAATACTGCCACACATATTTAGTTGCTATTTTTAATTATTTATATTACTTCTCGCAAACACTCGCACCGTGGATTTAATTTTTTTTTTCATTACCATTCGCTGGAGTTTTGCGTTTAAAACGTTGTTTTACCCTGCCTTTACCCTGACATTTGGATGGAAAGAAGGATATACTAGTAATTACAAAAACATTTTAAAGCATTACGCCAATTTATTTTTCATTTAAGCCGGTATTCTAAATGAGAATGTATGAATTTCATTACAATGGTTTTTGTATCCAATGCCAAAAACATAACTGAAGTAAAGCCGTCAATGAGTCAATTTCACATAATATATTAGTCAGTATACGACATTTATCCCTTGACGGAAGTTTCCATATTTTTCATCAAACTTTTCTTCAGAAGCATCAATGTCAACTTACTCAAGTATTTCTTTTATACATTCATAAAATCATCTGAGCTGGAAACGCATCGTTTTTGCTTATGAATTTAAATTGTCATTCACTTTACCCCAGCTGTAAATTAGACCAACCGGATGAAATAAGAGAAGCAGATCCCAGCAAAAACAGACAAATAATCCTTCTTCCCTCGCACGAGTCGCGATGACAAATAAAAGCAATTTTAAGTACTCCAAAATTACAATCAATTTCTTATCCATATATTTTACGATATCTTTACGTTACTCCACTTATTATTATTTAATCAAGGCTGGCACCCTAGCAACCCCTCCCGCACCAAGTCATGGTGACTCGCTAGGTATTGCGTCGCAGATCCAGGCGATGCGCATATGCGCTCATTTCATTATTCGCGCAAATTTATGAGAAATGTAAATGCACTCCTAGGTTCAGAAACGGTCAAAAATAGAAAATCAACTATGCACTTATATTTATTACCCCCTAAGCCCACTGAATAGTGCATGCCTAGAGTGGAACCACTCCCTTAACACGAACAGAGGAGGAATTTGCAGAGTTCCACGAATATGACGACTGTACCTACCATGCCGGTATAAATTATATCTATAGAATCGACATCGTGTCGTCTAAGATCATCTGTGTCGTCGGAGAACTTTGTTTTGCAGTCTCTTATATTCAATCAACGGCGAAAGAGCGTGTTCTATCGGGGACGGGGAAACCGTATGGGCACGCAACATCGCGACCGCATCGGGCTCATGCGCACAGTGTTATGATATCGTCGCCTTTCTTCCTTTTCTTTACGCTCATTATACCCCCGAGGGATGAACGAGAATGATCAGCTTGCGCCACCTGTTTCGGGGATTAAGACTTTCCATTTTTCTCCTCCCCCCCCCCCCCCCACACTCGGCCGCAAGGATCCCGGAGCGTGCGGCGAGGGAGGGGAAGGGGGACGAGGAAGGGGTGGGAGGATGAGGGAGGAGATTTCGCGCTGGAGGTTAATGGAAGACTCGACGCCGAACGACCTTGAACGGGAGGGAGGTGGTGAGCGCGCCGAGAGGGTGTTTGCGAGGGAGGGAGTTTAAAGAGAGGAGGGAGAGAGGAGGAGAAAGAGCATGAAGCTTATCGATCCGTCCCGCCCGTCCGTTTGCTTGCTTGCATGCCTTCTTGCTCCGCGCGGGATGAGAGGAAAGAGAGAGAGAGAAAAAAAAAAGGAAGGGAGCAGCAACGAAGTATTTCCATCGGGTAAAGGCAGAGGGATTCACGACCGGAGAGCGAGGGTCTTTCTCCTCGGTAACGACGCAGAGCGCTGGAGGTCGGATGCAATGAGATCCATGTCTCCAATAAAAAAAATTGCTCCAGTTTCAATCAAGCAATTGTCCGGAGTGTTGTTGACAGGAATGTAGTTTTTTCGCGAAGACGAGCTGATTGTGGGAAGGAAACGTCCCGTCAATGCCAGAGAGAGACTGTTGTTAATTAGCTAACTAACACTCGATTCCTATATCTATTTCTTAAAGCTTCACGTCAGTTTACAAGCCCTCTAAAAAAAGTGGGGTAAGCGTAATCTAACGCTTTCTCCGTTACGTACGTCGTGTGAATGCGGATAAGCTGCAAGTGCCACTGTACGACAACATCTATTGGCATCAGGATGCTGATGATGAGGAGGAAAACAAGCTAAATGCGCGAAATTGACTTGAATCTACGATAAAAGGGGACTTGATCTAATCTCAACGGAATCATAGGACCATCTTGCTTATAAATAGTATCAAACGAAATATTATCAATAGAAATGGATTTCTGAGGATTTAAGCGCGTGAGGATGCTCATTAATTTCAAGGACCACTTACTCATCCAAGAGTAAGGACAAGTGTGAGCATGAGATACATATAGCGATCATTCGTATTAAAAATTACAAGAACAAGTGCCTCTAGCCTCCTTCATAAGCATTCCCTGAAAGTTGTACCACGAATACGAGGTGGAGATGCTGGTCAGAGTTGTATCCATCCCACTATTGAAGCATCGTAAAATTGACCAACATTGAAAGAAAATTGTAATAAATTTTTTTCAGCTGGCACTCTTTGAATAGAGCCGAAAATTTCTCATAATATGTGAGCTACAGCATTGCTTCGTCGTGTACCAAACTGGCTTTCATGTGATATCTTGCTAAGAAGGAATTTCGAGATAGAAAAAAGTGGTAATAAGAAAGCAAATATTAAGCTCATTTCGCAGAGACTAGTGTTTTCACAAGGAATATTCCCAAAGTCGGTGAGTTTCTTCGCATCGTTAGAGAATAATTACTACTACGAATTACTATTAGATAAACATTAAAATTAAACTAAAGAAACGCCATGTGTAAGGATCTATATGGAAGCTGTGAGCTGAGGAGGTCATAAAATCTAACTAAGGTTCACATTTCAGAGGGACCAAAAATCCAATCAAATTTTGTCTTGATAAACTACCTACAGAAATATTGTACCATAAATGAGACTAATTTCACGTCCTTCGAAAATTTACCTCTTAATTTCAATTTCAGCGTGAGAGTATTTTAATTTCATTTAGACTGCCGTGGGCAAAACATAAGGCCCATTAAAACTAATTGATGTACGAGGATAAATTTGGAAAAATCAGATACCTTTAATTAATTAAGGGCAAAATTAAGAGAACAAATTTGGAAAAATCAGACACCTGAAACACGATCAAAAAATTCGGAGGTACTTTACACAAAAAGGTCGCCCCAGCAACACTTCTAGAAAGTGCATTCAAATTCTAAGACTCACAAACATAACTTTTTCACAACATCATCACCATATATCTCACTCCATTGACGAATGTTTTCAATGAATTAGTTCACGCAAGATGGGATTACTTATGATCACGCCGTACTTATACTCAAAACAACGACATTTTAAGCATTGAAAACGCTTCTCACTCTATTGACGTTTATTTTCCTTTTCATTGCACGGGGAAGCCATCTCTGTCTTGTATTTATAAAAAGAGTCCGCCTACTTTAAGCTCAAGTACATAAATCTATTTATTCTCTGTTCCGAGGAAAAAATGAAGTAACCTCAAAACTTGAACGTGCCTCGTATAACGGACAAGATGGCAACATACTTAGAATTACGGTGTTGTATATTATACACATTGTTTTGTATTGCATAAAATGTTCATACTTTAAACAGTAGCTGTTATAATTCTCCGTCAGTGGCGGGTTTGATGAAAAGTGATTCATTTACAGACCAGATACATACTACAAGCACAATATCTCTGCAGATGCACCAATGCCACAAAAGGGACAATACTTCTGGATGAGGTGCAATATGCTGTCTTGCCTCCTCAAAATAAATGACAATTAAAGGTGATATAAATTTTCAAGAGCCTCTAATATTTTTGCCTTGCAAGGCTTATTTTCACATGTTTTCGACTTTAAGCTCCTCAAAGCATTTTCATATCAAACAATACGACTAAGAGGGACGTGACAACAAGAGGAAATTTATTCAAATCATGAAATATTTAAGATGAAACTATGAAATATTTTTTTAATAAATTTAAACATTACATGGTTTCAAACCATACTCTCACATTGCACTCAAATGAAAACAGTGAGGTTATTAACACTCATGAAAACTATATGCATTATAATGCGCGAAACAGATCTGTTTGCACTTCAAGGCAGTTACGCAAGGAATCTAGCCTCATTCTCGACGCGAGAAACTCTTATCCCTTTTGCTCTAAAATAATGGCCTACCAATAAAGGAGCAATTTCATTAAAAGCCTTGGGTGCCGACGATGGAGAAGTTTCCCCGGGGGGGGGCGGGTAGACATTTCGAAGGATCTATCCTGAGTATGTCCCTTGGGTCAATATATCTCATATGCATCACTAAATTACAGCCCAATCATAAAATATGCATGGGAAGGGAACTCCCAGTATACTTCTGACGAACTGATGACTCGTATGAGTGAGAAAGGAAATGGAGAAAGGGAATCATTCCGTGTATGGCTCGCCCCATTTATTCGACAAAACGAAACGAGATCGAAGAAGAGAGGAATGGAAAATTGGGCCAAGGAGGTCTTTTAAAGGATTTGCAACGTGGGGCATCGAGGCATACCCCTTATTCAGGGCAGGGAAAACAAGTTTAAAAAAAAAGTCTTCATTTCAAAGTGTACTCCATTTAATTACCGGCGCGGCAGTAAAATGAACTGCACTCACGGCCCCGATTTCATAAGCCTCTATTGACTTCGGGACAAAACGAGAGGCAGCATATGGTACCAAGGCGCTATGAATGCAAATTTTTTAAGGGCCAAACCAGACAACGCGCGGCCGGTTGCCGAGATGTCTGGGGAAGACGCCGCTGTCTCGGTTCTCCTAGATTATCCCGGAGCCACGTTCATCAGCAAGAGGAGAATTTTTCGAAAGTTGGGAATAATCATCTGGAAGAAAACCGGCTCATAAAATTCTTTTCGTAGCGGTGACATCCTCGGTATTTCGACCTAAGGCGCGGAGGTTATGGATCCACGAACGAAAAAAAAAATTGGCACGAAAATCCTCACGATTCCAAAAAAAAAACAGAATGCTTGCGACATAGCATATTCGCGCGAACATAAGGTACGATGGAATTTGTAGGATCCGTTTCGTATTTTACGGAGATCGAACGCTTTGCGCGGACGGATACAAACAGTCTGGAGTTGAAGAGGGGGGGGGGGGAAGCGCCACTCCTCGTCCCCCTGCGGCGATCCAGGGCGGGAGGAAAAAAAAACAGAAGAGTATGGATCAGGGCGAGATGGAGACAAGAGGGGAGAATGAAGAGGTGGGAGAGAGGAGGGGAGGGAAAGAAGGGGGCACTGGGGAAAGAAGATTGAGAGGGATAGAGAGAGAGAGGGAAGCGAAAGGGATTCGGATTCCACAGAGTGTAAACTGGGGAAAGGGAATGTGAAGGGGACGCAGCCAGAGGACGCTCGCTACGTAGGCTGCCATTTTAATACGCTATGGTACTCCATTTATCCAAAAATTCATCCACAACTCCTTCAGTGAATACTGTCTTAAACAATAGACATTTCCCACTAGAGACATATTTATCTCTATCTAGGCTTAGAATTCACTGCACCCGATGATTTATTATAAGGTAATCTACCGGTTAAGGTAGGTTTTTGGATGGACAAAACTATTAAATAAATATTTTGTAACTCCACACAAAACTCAAACCAGCAACCCACTCTACATCAGGTCCCTCATCATCTCTGTGTACTTCTTTCCTCCCTTCATCCCGTCCAACATCTCTATCCTGTTCCTGCCCTTTCCTCGTTTGCCTAACATTCTCCACTCTATTACCTTCTTCAACATTCCACTACCGCTCAATACGCCTTTCATCCATTTTTCCTGCCTCCGTAGGATTTCTCTCAACAAACCCCTCTCTTCACCCACCATCTCCAGTACTTCCTCATTTACCCGATGATTAAGATTATTATTTCCACCACACAACACCTGATTCTTCGCAGTTAGTCCTGCGGTGAATTCGGCGCTATTCCTGGAATTATTTGGCGACTAATGCAGGATGCAAAGTTGACAAATGTACATGAATCTCATTTTTTTTTAAATTTGATTTTCACAAGTTTCCTGCCTGCATCCAAAATTACGTTATCTCCTGCACAGGGTAATGTGGAATTTATAATGACTTTCCGGATGCAGGTATACACAGGAATGTCAGATTATAACAGGGTTTTTGAATCCACAGGTAACATAAGAAAATAGAAAAAGAAAGGACTAAAAAAAACTTCAATATGGAGCGCAATTTTGGGTGGCTTGGAAACTTGATCTAAAATACAAGAGTATTAGAGGCGTGTATTGGAGGATTTTGAGATGGTAGTGGGGAGGAAAAGAGAAAATAAAATGGATGAATAGGAAGACAGACGATTATGTTCTAGGCATGGTATTGGAAGAGAGTGAAATTAGAGAAAATATTGTGGATCCATGAGATGCTGAGAGGTGCTGGGATGCTGAAAACGGTAATAGATTGCGGATATGAGGTAGAATGGGGAAAAGTATAGGTATTTTGGATGTGATTATGGGCGGTAGAAAGCAAGCAGAGCTATAGGAGTTACTGTAATACATGGTACGGGATTTAAGGACATGTTGTGTCATTTCAATAGGGCCCACGCTCCATCAAAAACCTATCCTAGACCAAAATACGACTGCTAAAACAATATTTTTGGAATTAGACCTCGTCCTCGTTGTGATAGTGAATTATACGAGGGAAAAAAACAAGTGTTCGCATCTGTCATTTCTGGAGTTTACAAGACATGGAGAGCTGCCCTAAAATTTCTGGCTACTGATATTGCGTGCTGGCAAATGAGACGGAATTTCATGACGAAACATGCATAATTCCGATATATAGGAGAAAGTCTCCCTGGCGTCCTTTACCTACGTGGTCTCAGACCCACCCTCGCCCAGTCTGAGAGGAGGATCAGGCGGTAACGCCAAATCCGAGACGGCGTCACTGGTCCAGGGGCACAACACACTCCAAGGAAAGAGGTCGAGGGGCCACTTTCCTTGGAAGGAGAAGGAGGTCTTCACGAGTCTCCACAAAGCGCACATGTAGTATATGGGTCGTCAGGGAAGCCGAGTTGCCGAGACTTTATTAGTCGGGGTGGGGGTGAGAGGGAACGAGAGGCGGTTTGCGGGACGAGGGAAGATAAGTATTTTTTTTACTCCGTATCCCCGTCGCATCGTCTCTCCACCCAATTCCCTCCATCCCCCCATTACACGCCGAGTGTAATCAACCCTCTCGAACCGCCCAATCCCACGTCTTAGACGAGAGGTACATACATATGTATACATGAGGTCGTTTTTGAGGTTATTTTTCTCTCATTCCCTCGAGTCAGGCAATATAAATGCATGCATACATTCCTCTCTCTCTCTCACACACTCTCTATCTCTCTCTTTCCCTCTCTTTCTCTCCGCGCCAGACACTATCTCGGTCGTTGAGGAGAAAAAAAAGGCAAGACGCTTTCAATACGGAGACGATTTTTTTTAACGGGATATGTCTTTAAGAGACGATTCCCTTGAAAATGAAGCTCCAGATTCCTACGTTCATACCGAAAATTAAGAAAACTGACGAGAAATGTTTTTCAAATCAATTTTCACCATCCATGCGATACTTTAAATAGCCAAAACAATTCAATTCAGTAAGTGGGTCGGCATTCACAAAGAAGATCGAGGAATGAGTCGATCGTTGGTTTCATTAATGTAACGTGTTTGGCTTTTCCCGATTCATCCGGACGGTCATGCAAGGGTTTACTTGGTGTTTAAGGTTTAAGATGCGTGGTTCCGGACGTGATATGTGCTAATTGAGAGATGTGGATAATTGGAAAAACGCCGCAATAATGGAGAGAGGGAATAGAGGAGAGGATCCTTGCCTTGGAATTAGTTTACCCTAGAAGGAAAACCACCAATTTGCTGGGGGACGGTGGTCCTCAATTTAAATAGCATTCGACCAACGGTGTGCATTGGCACTGATAATGTAACTCAAGCAACATTTGTTAAATTCAGTTTTTAATATCCAAGCAAGCATTAAGAAAACACAAAAGATTACCTCCTCCAGGAACCTTAGTCCTCGGCGAGGAAAGTCAACAGATCCCCCCCCTTCCACCCGCGCAGACAGGAGTCGTGCTAATTACGCAACCCGTTTACCTTTCTGCCACAACTCTTCCCATTTATAGGAAGATTTGAATACCAACAGAAAGGTAAGAAATGAACCACGATTTTGGGATATAAACATGCATAAAATATTTCAGATACAAACGCGCAGGTGACCAACTCGTATTTCCGAATGTACATGATCCAAAAACCTTTCTGAACTCAGCAAAAAAATTCTTGAAAGCAAATTACATCGCGGTAGGAAAGTGAAACAGGTCCGTATCCCTGTACCTGAACATTAAATAACATCCTAAACGGACGGAAAGGCTAAGCATTTTTTTTCCTTTTTAACGGAAGGTTTAATCATTTTACACTTTTTCATAGCATTCGAGGTCTGAGCGATACTATCAGCGTCTAAATTTTACCGTGCGTTGAATTAATAAATAATTAAATCCACTTTTTAAACAATTAAAACATAATATGCCGAGGTAATAAAGCTCCATTATTTTTTTCTCCCTAAAAATTAGAAAATATTCCATTACACCAGTGTTATTATACACTCCATTTTACAATTGAAGCCCTAAAAACTGGGTCCAGAAATGCGAGATTATTTTACGTTCACGATAAAAATCCAAAATATCCCAATGAAAGTAACTCATTGCGTAAAAGGTGTAAATTGTCATCGATTGCCGAGAGACTCGCGGGATATAAAGATCTTTTGCATGTACATGCTTCAGAAAGCCGTTAAAAAAGTAATTAAATCAAATTAAATATCATAAATGCTGTTAAATAAATAAGATAATGTAGTTACTTCCAAGGAAAATGTTAGTAGGAATCCATACTATTCAATGGCGTAGGTATGCCTTTGCACAAAATCTGTCCGCCGATCGATCAGGTAAACAAGACTCCACGTATGCGTGGTGAATCACTAGCATTTTCAATAACCTCAATTTCGTGCGTCACTGTTAAAATTTATCACGAAGCGCGCTCATCACTTGCGGATTTGAAAAATGTCCCAAGGGAATGGAAAAAGGTGGGCGAATATATAATAAAAAAGATTATTTTGAGAGAAGACTCTACTTCTCGTCATCGAACATTAATGCCCCCGCGTTCCCCGAATAGCCACCGACGGATGATGAGATGGAATGACGTCATCCTCTGAAGGCAAGCAACGAACGGCCAACGTGTCACAGATGTACTCGTATACCTCACTCACACAAATATACTCGAAACGAGCGGTGTAATTCTCATAGATGGAAGTAGATACAGTAAAAAAAAACTTCCACCGGGGGGGTGTTACATTATACAAACAACTCCCGACAAGTTTAATTGGTTAATATGATGCAAAACGAAAACCTTAAGTTCCTTAGACTCCACCATGGCGGTGTTATCACAGTCGACAGCCGAGAATAAACGGATCAAAACAGAAACTCTTTCCCCAAAACGGAGAAAAAGCTTGTGGTGTCATTGAATGTAGGTCAGTCAGACTAAGTCCGCTCTCTTCAAGGCCGTGAGACTAGCAGATAAAAGCTAACAAAACTAATTGTGTGATTCATCCAATAACGAAATAAATATAATATGTTATATGCAATGTACTTCACTCACTCACTGACTGACTGAAACAACATCCTATGATACAATAGAAAGAGACGTTTCAGGCGTGATATGGAGGAATATCATGATTAATTAAAATTGGCAATTTTCCACAGAATATTTTTTTTTTAATTTTCACCAGAAGATGATGTAGTTACATCGAAACCGGTCGTATTAATAAAAATTTTATTTTGTGGAAAATTGCCAATTTTAATTAAACATATGATACTGCCAGAAGAATAGAGAGTTTGGAAAATTTCAGAGTGTGCAGAGTCTTATGAGAAACTTTCAAATAGATCCCTATGAGAAAATCCGTCAAGTTCTTCATCAGCCTGTTGATTAAATAGATAAAAACAACATGCTATACTGCCCACTTAATTCATTTAAGTGGGCATTAAACTTGCGGTTCCTAGTCACATACCAGTACGATGCTGTTCTATCACGTCTCCCCCCCCCCCTAGAACGATTGAGTTATTGATTAAAGTTAGGGACGATTTTAAAAAAATTCTGTCGAATAATTTGAGGCGGAGAGTTGACATTTTCCGGGAGTCTAAATCGGTACATATTTTCTATCTGAAAAACATAAGATTTATGGACGTTGACATATTTGAGTTCGACGTAACAACTTCGATGATTAAAAATGTTTACCATTGTTATTGGATTAGTTCTCTTTTGATATTTTTTTTAAATAAAACCACTTTGCTTTTCCACATAAACTTTTTATTCTCACGACCCAGGTTTCGTTATAGCATAACATCATCAGGTCTGATGCTTGAGTTTATGTGGAAAAGCAAAGTGGTTTTATTTCTTTAAAAAACGTCAATATGAAGATTTTCCACCAAGTTACGCCAGAAACTGTTTTATTTAGTTCTCTTTTATTAATTTAAATACGAAAACGTTGCTTTTCCGGCTTAAAACGTATGTTGAAATGCCATTTAACGTTAAAAAAATGTTTATTTTTTCAATGTTTTCTCCTTTCTAACTCGATATTTGTCAGAGTAACGATTCAAACACGAATAATTAATTATTTTCATAATTGGGCAGTTTCATTTTCCAGATACTGGGGTTCAAAATAAATAACTGATGTATGTATCACCTTATTTTCTCCGTGGTTGCGTTTCCTTTTTTTAAACAAACAGATAAAAAAATTAAAATAAAAAAATAATAATTCTGCAAGAAACTCCAATTTCATTTTTTTTGAGATTTTTTGAGTCTAAAGTTTGCTTCCATGATAGAAACTATTTTTATTATTCGTTAACAAATTACTACTTATTAAAATCGCCAATAATAATCATTTTGCATTAAGAACAGAATATCGTGACAGCCATAAATCAAATAAACTTTTAAATTCGAGTGATCTGCACAGCTGAATTTGCCTTGCCGTCATTATTACTGAACTCCATCCACATAGTCCTCTAGTTTCTTAACTAGTGTCGAGAAAATACGACGTTCCGTACATTTAATGTCTCTAATTAATTTGATGTAAAATACTTTTTTGACATTGTTGACGATCCGCAACCAGTTGTTCGAGTCAAGCAGAATGCACCCGTAAGCCGATAGTCATGAAGTTTTCTTGGCAAAATTAACGCAGTATATTCTTGTTGAATTTCACGAGCGGATTATGACGTAAACGCTATTTATAAATGGTCTTAAAAAAAAGATGATCCCTCTCCTTTTGTGTCGTGGAAATCCCAACATTCTCCCAAAGAGGTAATTAAAAGTGGGGAAACCTGAAGCGGATCACTTCACCATGGGGTTTTTCATCAAGGTAATTATATTTTTTTAGCAGATGGAATTTTGAATACACCAGTTGATACACCAGTTTACAAATACAGCGACTACTCTGAATTAAATTTAAACATGTAAAAACATTATCAAAATTGGATTATGCATATGAATGTATTAACAAGGTTTTCACTTTGCTTAAAAAAATCACCGGAGGGAGAGGATAATTTTTTTTCTTGATTGAAATCAGCGCCGTCTTTCGTATGCTCATGCTCCGTTATCCTTACATTTCTTCATATATGTGCACATTACAGACTAACTATATACTCTTTTAGATATTTATTGTTTTTATTATTAAATTCTTAAAAGTTTCCTTTAGCCTGAGCAATTTGGGGCATTTAATTTACTGTACACAGTTTCTGGATTTCTTTTAATAATGGTCACAGCAGTAAAGGAAGAAGTTGCTTTAACTTTTTTGCAGAGGTTATCTGACCGAAGGAACAGTTGAATGCGATCAATAAATTCATAAGAGCAAACTTGTGGTGAGCCTCGGTCGCGAAATTCAAAAGATATATTCATACGAATATGGCTGAGCTATCGTTAAGGTACACTGTTTCATTCCAGCGCGAAATAAAGAGCATATATTTTTGTCCTGAACATCGCAAAAATTGCAGTTGGCAAATCGTTCTTCCTAAAATATGACCCGTTTCGATTCATTATTAACTTAACTTAATTTTTAAAATTGTTACGAACTGCAATTAATGTATGCTCTTTAACTTATTATAAATGAAATTAAATATTAAATTGATTCCGATATAAAACATAATTTCAATAAATCTTGTTACCATCTGAATGCCACAAAAACTAATCGGGATTGCTTTTCCATGAGTGTAAGTATATAGTTCATGATTTTTTAGTAATCCAGAAGGGAGAGGGGGTCCCCAGAAGGTAGTTAAGCCAACCAACCATACATATCAGTGTTCATTTGATTATTAATGGCAACGCTGAATTCGTAACGTGATAACGGCGCACGTAATTCAGACTTAAGGGGCATGGGGTTCAGTTCTCATTTCCTGCACCGTTGTTTAGTCCCTCTGAAAGATCTGTTACTGAGAATATCACACTGAATGTGTAAACTGTCCATGATATTATCTGGATTCAAATCATGGGCCATTGCGCTCCTGGTAAAAATAGAAAATTTGATTGAAAAAATAGATTGATTGTATGAATTGGTCAGAAAAATAGTTTTTTTCTGCGTTATGGTAACCTGAAATTTCGAACACATACTAAATTGCACACAAGGATCTACGTGTAAACTTGCAAAATTTATTCAGGGGTCCTCAAACCATGAATTTCCTTTGAAAAACAAAGGTGATTTCTATCAAGAAACATTTCTTTAAGCTTTCATTTTGGTCATAAAATTTTTCCATAAAATAAGAATGGAATACTGACAAAATTCTGCGAATTCTAAGGATATCTAACGAGCTACTGATAAAGAGCTATGCCATTATTAACCTATTTTATATTAATTCTATGATTTTATTATATCTGCTAAGGAATAGCATATGGAATACTGACAAAATTCTGCGAATTCTAAGGATATCTAACGAGCTACTGATAAAGAGCTATGCCATTATTAACCTATTTTATATTAATTCTATGATTTTATTATATCTGCTAAGGAATAGCATAATCTAACAAGAAATTCCTAAACAGTTGTCTCCTTCTGAAAAGTAATCCTAGGCTAGTAAGCATTAGTCAAATCAAATTTCTCACATAGATTATTTGCAACATGTAACACTAGATAAAAAAGCAACAGAAACTAATGCCAGCGGTGCTACGAAGTACAGAGGCATGCATTATGTACAGGTGTGTTGGCAGACAAGCAAATGCACGTCCGCCAGGTATCCACTGAGGATATCATACAGTATTTGTACTCTTTGCAACAACAGATGCCTTCTCTGGTTTGGTTAAATCCCAAACATTTGGCGCTTACAGAGAGCCCTACATTGGTTTCCCAATCCTGTCAATGCAAGCAATAACTATGGCTTCCCGAGAATATCCACGGGCAGTAGTCTTCTCGGGCACGTTAGACTGCTGTAAGGAGAGGAGTCTATTGGATAAAACAAAGTCAGAACAGGATAAATCAAATTCTAAAGAGATCTAACAGGAAATCAAATCTGTGGCTATGTATTTTCAACTTGACGCAGTTGACGTTACACGGAAGGAGACGTTTTCTACTCAATGCTTGGGAAACGCATTAAAAATAGTATTACGGACACCAATTGGCAATTCCTTATTGGCTTCATTAAACGAAACAAATCGAGGGAACTTATTAAGACGCCGGCGCATAACAAAACATCAGAATAAAAGCACGATGTCACACGTCATAAAGAAAGTAGTAATGACACTCTTTATGTTAAATTGAAAATATTTAAGCTCCTAATTAGTATATGCACATATATATATATATATTACCTCAGTGATGCCAAAATCGTAAGGAAATAATAATTATATTGACAGTAGTTCTATTTTTTTCACTCATAAATGAGCAGGAAAATTAAATAGGAATCATTAAGGAAAAATTGTAAAAGAGAAAGCAAGGAATAGGTGATGTATACCTACCAATATTTTCTGAATTGGAAATGCTTGTGAAAAAAGTTTTTATCTTTTTCAATCTAGCCTTCATTGACACATTTTGAATTAATTCTAAGTTTTAACGCACACAAGCTGTTCTATGACCATGACATAAATATCCTGGTTTCAAAGCACGCCAGATAATGAAATAACTATACGTATATTTATAATTATTTTCTATATATATATAGTACTTGTATACATATATGAGTACTATATATAATTGTGTGTATCAGTACTACTGTTTTTCTGAGGAAGACGAAGATAAATTCCGTCGAAATTATTAAGAAATAACGTGTATGTTCTTCTTATGGGTTCTTATATTGTTTGTTGCTGTCTAATGATAACCATAAACACAGTAATCAACCCGAAGGTCGGATTAGTAGGTGATGGTAGAGCTCACCCATGTACCAAGCCCGACGGCGTGTGAATATTCACACATCAGGGTAGGGGGGCCAGTTCCTTTCCCTGTGCCGGTTATGGTTTCCCAGGGATGATCTGGTGGAAGTGGTAGATCTGGTACCCGACAAATCAACTAGCTTGGGTGGAGCTGCAGGTGCCCAGAGTGCCTTTCCCGGGAATCGAACCCGGGACCCTCCGGTCAGTAGTCCAACGCTCTACCCACTGGACCACCGCGACCCACATATATATATATATATATATATATATATATATATATATATATATATATATATATATATATATATATATATGAAGACACACACTCTTACATTGCTGACAAATAGTATTGCCACAAGGTCATAAAATTAATAATCTTCCTCTCCTCTTAGCTTCGTTGAACGTAACGGGTGAAAAAATTACGTGTAAACAATTTGATGAAGCGAAACCTTTTATAGCAATTATCTTAATTGATTTAATACTTAGGCTGAACTCGTTAAAAGCTTACTAGAGAAGTTCAAACAGAAATAAAGAAGCACTAGTATACCAATAATTATTTGATAATAAAGTCAGGCAAAGGGTTTGTAAGGAGGGCGTTGAGGTTTGCTTGCATTCAAATCGTAATAATGGCTAAAATTGGAAGCAAGGAAAGGATCGTGCACCAGGGAAACTAAAACTAGCAGAAAAAAAAACAATCAAGTAAGTAATTAACAGCGGAAGGTGGGGGGGGGAACACGGGTTAAATCTCTTAAACCAATGTATTGCGCGGATAAAATTAGGTAAAATATTTCTATAGTTCTAGTAAACAGGACGTACCGTGTGCAAATGCCTGAAAAGCGGCCCACATCTCTTCTATCCTCGTAATCGTTTTCGTAATGTTCGGTAAAAGGAGTTCTTTAAGAGAAGCGATCCTTCCCAGGCTTCACTTTTCCTTTGGATAACTTTTGCTTTTTTATTGGGAATTTTGTTGCATTTTTCTGACTGTAAATAGTAAGAAGAGAGAGTTAATACAGAAAAAAGATGAGATCCAAACGTGAGATGACGTGAGTGAGTGAATGATTTCAAATGAAACAAATGATAAAATGATTACTCATTGTAGAGTTAATCAGCAGAGCAATATGTGTGGAGCAATAACAAAAAAAGATGCAGCTAAGGAAGCCGAACAATAACACAAGTATATCACTGCATGAACATTTTCTTGTGAATTAACGCAAGACGTAAAAGCATACTGGAATTCGCGTGTGCGCAATAAGGAACAACGTACTTCGAAATTAAAGTTGTGTTACTACCTACTTCAGTTCGTCTACCCTGAGAAATAAACAAGAATTTGGAAAATTCTAGTAATAAAACAAAACAAGCATATTTGAAAATTTTCCCCTCGTAGTCCATAACACGATACAGTTTACGCAATATCATTCAACATGATTCCAAAACCAAAAGAGAAATACGATCCATCCATACAAAATGTGGCCTAAGACAAAACCAGGAGACATTATTAAATTTTTCAACAAAAGCCATCATATTTCCACTGAAATATCCTTCATTTATTGTCTATTTTTTTCTGTTGGCTTTCGCCAACATAAAAAAAATAGACAAAAAATTTAATGCACATAAATATAACTAATGAGCATCTTTAAATGTAAAATGCAGTTATGACATGATGTAAAATAATTATCACAATGAGATGGACGTTACAAGATACTGGTGATTCAATTGCAACAAATGCGATCACTTATCCCTTTGCACGATTACAACAAAACCTGTATAATTATCCCGAAGTTTCATTTTTATTTTATTACACAAAAACCAATCAATGATACCATAGAAAATGGCCACCGAAGACAAGTCCTAAACCTAAAGCCATATTGTTTTCAAAGAATCTTTACATTGTGACAATTTCACCATCAGTTCCACTTTCACATTGTTTATTCTACCCACACAAGCTCTTGACGAAAATTATCACGCATACTTTTGCTTATAATTATGATGTCATTTTTCTCACGAACGATAAGGGATCACAATGGCAATAACTATTTGGCGTTCGATTCATTCTAAGTAGCCATATTGTCATCTCATACTTTTAGTTATTGTCATTTGTATTTTTTTATTATTATTCCCAGCTCCTATGTATGTGAAGAGAATTACAACTAACTCAGACACTGTAGTTATCATGAACTACATTATTTGAAATATTTTACTAAAACTCGTGTTTTTTATACAAATGCATATGTATGACGCTGCATGCCTGTTGTTGAATCACCCACTGACACATACCCTAGTGATGGCTTTTAGGGTACGATGTAGTTGTACTTCTCTAAAGGGAAGGAAATTGTACTCTTGAAAACGCAAAGGAGGTGGAGGGGTGATTGATGGTGGAGTCCCCACGAAGAACCCGGGTTCCCTAGGCGGGGCGAGGTCGGCAGATTTTTAGTCTGGTCCACGATTACGTGTGCCTCGACAGCTGCCCTTGAGGGCCTTCGAGGAAAGACCCGCCCTCCCTCTCTCTCTGTGCCGCAAATGCGCGTGGAGGAGGTCGAAAGACGCCGGCATATGTGTGTGCGTCTGCGTGAGTGCTCCCACCCCGTCGACGGCCAGGAGGAGACGGACAGATGCTCTCGTGTCGGCTGGCGGGGGAGAGGGCCCCTCTACTGCCACCCGGGGGGATGTCGTCCACCTGTCCGACTGCGGGAGGCGCAGGCGTCCGGCGGAGGATAATAACCTCTTAAAGATTTAGGGATGGGACCTAGGAAGCCAGCTATCCAAGCCACCTTTTACCAACTCACAGACCCCCTACTAATTTATTAAGAACCGAGAGGGAGTGAAGGAAGGATATTGGTGGTGTTACTTGAGTGTACCCGGCTTCCCACGGCGAGGGTGCACGTTCGATTCTCGACGGACTTATCGTAACGTCCCCATCCCTTCTCGAGTTACGTTCGGAGAGATGTTTGGATTGAGACAGTACCTCGTCCGTCGATTGCTGCGATAAAAAGGTTGACCCCTTTATAGTCCTCCCATTGGATTGGTCTGATTCAGATGTCGGGTTTCTCTCCAGACTTACTCTCCCACCCCACCTATTCCAATGGAGAAATATTTCCTCAATTGGAGGTCGCCTTCCCAAATAATTATGTACTTAAAATTCCAAGAAACTGCGGGAGATAAGCCGACAGCCTCGATAGCTTAACTGGCTACAGCACTCTGCTGGACATGTAGGGATCCAGGTTAGAATCCCGGTCAAGGCGAAAGATTTTTACACTCTGAAATGGTTGCATTGTAATAACATGTTTTTCATTTGATAAAAAAATAAGGGGAAAATGAGAAACGCGCTTCCATAGCCTTGACGACCTGATTGTCTTTATCAACGATGACAATAAGACCATTAGGTCATCTCTTACATTTAGCCGCTTACATTACGGAACTTCCATGCCATGGGATTTGGACCTGCGTTCTATGGTTTAGAAGGTCAGCATAAAATTCACGTTGCTATCTCTAGCAGATGCATTGAAAATAAATGTACGGCAGCAAAAGCTGTTTTTTTGCTGAACAGTTTTTTTATACAGCCCGATTCGAAATTAACTTTTTATTGATATAATTCACAATAAATCAACACGTTTGTGAAGCCAAATCGTCTGCTGTGCACGCACGAATGAAAAGCAAAGTTCAGAAAGAGAACAACTTCGTCCGGGGTAGTTAATTAGACAAAATACGATTCTTTTCCGATATGGAATAGAGTACAAGAGAATATTTCATATAAATGGAGGCGACCAAGTTCACTGCAGCACTGATAATGATTAAAAGAAAACTCTTTCGAAAGCTCCAAACGCACTAAGTTGACTATTGCAAAAGGCGCGTGTCAGAAGTTAATACAAGTAAATCATTCCGTATTATTTTCGATGGATCACAATATTGATGATATCTTCCGCATGATGCGAACGGAATGTCAGAGCCTATTTCTGCTGAATCATTCTGGAGAGACAGAAAGAGGTAGAAAAAGGATGACTTTAATTCAGTAGACAGAGGGGGCAGGCCAAAATGACAACCTATTAATTTAGAACACTGAACGAAACCCTTTCGTGCAGAGACGTAAGGAATAAGAATACTCCCGAAGAAGTCCCTGCCGATTCTTACCCTCGAGGGGACTCCGAACGAGCAGGGGACATGAAGAGAGAGAGAGAGGGTAAGAGACCCCCCTGGAAAGGGCAGCAGTCATCAGTGGGGTGAAAGGAGGAGATGCGGAGACCAGTGGTAAATAATCCACCCCCAACCCCCTCACCATCCCATCCGTCACTCCATCCCACCCCCATTCTAAACCTCCTCCACGCCCCCCCTTAGGGACACATCGACGGAGAGAAGGCTGAGTGAGGGCTTCCACGCACACAGCTGCGTAAAATAAAAGGAGGCAGCGAGCAGAGAGAGAGAGAGGGAAGGAGAAAAAAGTTATAATGGGGCTCTGGGTATCTCCCACACCAACCCGATTCGCCCCATCGACGCGGGCACAGGTGGATGGGTTTTCCCTCCTCCCCCTCCCGGCCTTCCTCTCCCTTGGTCCTCCTTCTCATTTCCTTTCTGCGCCCGCCATCCCCACCTCCACGGCTTCTTCGTCTCCTACTCCCGAACCTCCCCGCCAGCCAGCTTCCCCTTTCGTAAAAGGTGAGCCTTTCGGACGAACATCAAATGTCTTATCTCACGGAGAGATCCACCACTTTCCACGGTTTAAATATACCAGTCAGTATGCCTGTACACTCGTACTTCCTTGTTGGTTGAATTATTATCAGACATCATAAAAACGAGCGCTTCACAGATCCCACGCGAATGACATTAATTTCTTTCCCCTTTGGACGAAAAACCAAAACTAGAACCCGTAATTACTAAAAGACAAAAGCATTTGTCCGTCAGTTTCAGTGGAATTTCAATAATATTGAGTAACATATGTTAATCACTGATCCTAGTCAGCTATACATTTTTTTAATTTAAGTATAAGCATATACTTTCGTATTGAAACTTGAGGATTCTAAATAGAGTGGTAGAAAAATATTCCAGGAATGAAATTATGCAGTATAATTTAAATCATTTGTAAGAACAATCGATTAAGGCTAAAAAAACTGCATATAAATCAAGTAATTTATAACCTTTTCTTCATACTCCTGGTAAATTAAGACAAAATAAAAAAAAGTGGGATGCTATTTAAGAGCATGAGTATTTGGGTGAGCTCGAGTTACCCGCAAAAATTTGCACTGAGATGCATATATCGTAATGCCAATCCATCAATAGAAAGAATAGAGAGCGCCAAACGGATATTTTAAAGTCCCATGTGTGTCGGAAATTATAATTTAATAAATACAAGTATTAATATTTTAAACCCAATTTTGTAGAAAAGGCTCTATATAATAACAGGCTAAGGTACACAGATAACGTTTCAAATAAAGAAAACACTATTTTCCAGAAAATATTTGAAAAAGCAGAAAGAAAGAATAATTGTGTGAGCAGAACATGAATTTTCCAAATGCATTGACGAATAGGTGAATGACAATTTTTCCCTGGAAAATTTCGCGATCAAATAAGCAGGAAAAAATGAAACATCGCATGTTTCCAACTTTCCTCAATGGCTGGCCAACACTCCTCCGACTTCGTAATATGTATATAGATTAATATCATGAGAATAGATTAGTGATTTAATGTTC
This sequence comes from Hetaerina titia, assembly GCA_037158775.1. Lineage (NCBI taxonomy): Eukaryota > Metazoa > Arthropoda > Insecta > Odonata > Calopterygidae > Hetaerina > Hetaerina titia. The sequence continues at coordinate 74,836,316 of CM073772.1, read as the reverse complement.
CGCTTTTTCATGTTATCGAGCTATACTAATGAAAGGGTTATATTTGTCCGATTGTACGCCTCGCTCTCTCCATTGATGGACGAATAAAAGACGATAATATTTTCAAAAGCCAAGGGAAATATTAAAATGTTAAGGATATTACAGCGAAAGGATAGAATAGCCAGGGTTCGTAGATTGATATTAACGACACCCCTTCCTCCTTGTCCAATCCACGCGTGACTCCCCACCGCTTCCTTGAACGTACCCGGTGACTCCTTCCCCGTTTGCCCGCAATCCCTCGATGCCCCCATCCCTCCCACACGATTCCGATATCAATCGAAAGAGGACTCATGCCATCCCTTTTCGTGTATTTCTTTTCCCCCTCCCCGACGTCTCCAACTTACACCGGAAAAAATAACGAACGAGGCAATTACTCCCTCCCTCCCTCCCTCTCTCTCTCTCTACCTCTCTCTCGCCCATTCCCCCCTAAGGTTTGTCTCCTTCTAAACTTTCAAACACCGCACGACACGACGTCTCCCAAACCCTTTTCTCGACTCCCACACGTCCCCTCCCTGGCGTGGGCACTGAAAGGGGGAGTGTAGGGCTTAAACACGAAAGTTGACGGAAATTCGGGTCGGAGAAGGGATGTACCAGGACCCTGTGGCAGGACGGCCTGTTTGTCCCTCTTTGTCAATCTGCCTCTCAGTGCTCTCGTCTCTTATCACGATGAAGACTCTCCTCATGGAACCGGACCACAGACCAGGGACAAAATGGTTTGAAAATTCGGACCTTTAAATATAACTTCCGCAGTTAATTCATTATTTTTATATTCAGAACCCCAAAACCACCGAGAAATTCAATGAAAGGAGGTGTGTGTGGAAATCGAAGAGCTTGTCGTTAAGAATAACCGAGTCCTGATGCTTCGACCGGAATTTTATTTCACCAAAGCAAACTGTTTCTAGCGTTCCCAGTGGCGTTTTCAACTCAGTTCATTTTGTTAAACACAAAAATGCTCTCAAAAGACGAGTTGACATGGTAGTGGCTTAGATCCTGGATAGAATTCAGGAACATCGTATGAAAGGCAACATGACCTGGAAATGAGGTAAGAAGTGAAAGTGTAATTTGGTAATACGACTTGGAATATAAAGGATATCACAACGAAGCGACAAAGTAACCCGGATTCGTAGATTAAAATTAATGACGCCCATTCCTCCTTGTCCTCCCTTACCCCCCAAGCGGTGGAGTCGACAAGGGACCCGCTTTTAATAAGGAGGAAGGGTTGCATTAATGCTCCTTGGTTTTAATTTCCTTGTATGCCCCACCGTTTTGGGAGTTTAAAAAAAATAAAAGTTTCACTTTAACAATTGTGCTAACCATGTCTCTCGTGTTTCCCCCATCCTCGTCATCCCTGTTTCCTAAAGAGCGAAACACCTCCACTTATTCACCTCGTTATTTGGCTATATTTGAGTTTCGTCTTCCCCCCATCGGCTATCTCCCAGTATTCTATTTTCGCACGTAATGTTCGCGTTTTACTCTTGAATAATTCCTAATGATCTACGCCAGACAACTTTCAACTTGTCACTCCATGATATTAAGATATTTTCCTTATTTTTAATCACTACTTTCACTTTAAACATGTTATACTAGTACCGAGTTAGTTTCACTATTCCCTTGATATATATATATATATATATATATATATATATATATATATATATATATATATATATATATATATATACATAATGTTTATATATATCCAGCAGTCCTAACTTATCTTCCGAAGAAGACGGAGTTCGAGTCCGTCGAAATTATCAAGATATTACGTGTGAGTGTTCCTTTTATGTGTTCTCGTGCTGTGTGTTGCTAAGTTTTTTATTCAACACTTCCGTGTTACTTCGAAGAAATCATCTATATATATATATAATTCACTAAATAGTCATAGCAAACATATTAGAAACTAAAACATATAAAAGAGGGACTCACTAGTTCTCGAATTTTCGGTGGTGCAACCACCTTTCTCAAGAGGAATTAGGAACAGAACTTCGTGGCTTTTCCAAGAAAGTGACTATATATATATTATTATTAGGTAATCTACCGGTTAAGGTAGGTTTTTGGATGGACACAACTATCAAATAAATATTTTGTAACTCCAAACAAAACCCAATCCAGCAACCTAAACTACATCAGGTCCCTCTTCATCTCCGTGTACTTCTTTCCTCCCTTCATCCCATCCAACATCCCTATCCTGTTCCTACCCTTTCCTCGCTTGCGCAACATTCTCCCCTCTATTACCTTCTTCAACATTCCACTACCGCTCAATACGCCTTTCATCCATTTTTCTTGCCTCCATAGGATTTCTCTCAACAAACCCCTCTCATCACCCACCATCTCCAGTACTTCCTCATTTGTTTTCCTTTCGGTCCATTTCACCTTCTCCATCCTTCTCCACACCCACATTTCAAAAGCCTCCAATCTACATCTATCCTCCTGCTTCAGTGACCACGTTTCCGCACCATACATAGCTACGCTCCATATCAGAGTTTTTACGAGTCTTGTCTTAACATCTCTACTCAACGTCCCCGTCATCAATTCCCTCCTCCTTGAGAAAGCCTCCTTGCCTAGCGCAATTCTTCTCCTTACGTCCCTACTACTTTGACCGTATTGGTCCAAAACACTTCCGAGATACTATATGTAAACTGTTCTACCTGCTCTCCTTTTTCCCCGCCTATTTTAATATTTAGCTTAGCCTTTTTCTTTCTGGAAAATCGCATCACCTTTGTTTTATTAATATTTATTCTCATCCCATATTTATCGCACTGAACCTCCAATTCACTCAGCAATGCTTGCAACCCCTTGGCTGACTGAGCAACTAATGCTTGGTCATCAGCAAACCTAGCCGATTTTACGAATTCCCCTCCGACTTTCATTCCTACCTCCAGTTCTTCCCATGCCTCTTTAATCATTTCCTCTACATATACGTTGAACAGTACCGGTGACAATGGGCAACCCTGCCTTACACCTCTTCCTAACACTGCCCATCCGGACTCTCCGTTCCCCACTCGCACCTGAGCAGTCTGAGACATGTACAGGTTGCGGATCAGTCTCCTGTCCCTCCAATCCATTCCTATTTTCTGCAATACACGCATTAATTTTTCTCAATTCACTCTATCAAACGCTTTTTCGAAATCTACAAAACAGGCAAAAACGTCCTGATTGTATTCTATATTCCTCTCGATTAGTGATCTCATTACTGCAATGACATCACGCGTACCTCTTACTTTCCTAAACCCAAACTGATCATCCCCTAAGTAATCATTTGCCTTACTCTCTATCCTTTTGTTGATTATCCTGAGAATAACTTTAGCTGCGTGGGATATCAAACTTATTGTTCTGTAATCCTCACATGACGTAGACTTTGCCTTTTTTGGAATAGGAACTAACACCGATCTCACAAAATCTTCCGGCCAGATTCCTTCCTCATAGATACTATAATAATATATATATATATATATATATATATAACTATAATAATATATATATAACTATAATAATATATATATATATATATATATATATCCTTTCACTTAAGCAATTGGAATGTTTAAATTGACAAATAAACGTGAGAAAGCGACATCAGAGGTAAAAACGTATTTGCGCAAAATCCCAATTCTTGAACTCGCTTGGTAAGGGACTCGACGAGAGATGATCGTTATCAATGTCAAATCCTAAATTATGCGAAAGCTAGAGCACGAATGAAATTCCGATTATAGATCTAAAATGATTCGATGGAAAGACGATGAGCTATAGTATCTGTAAATGGGTATTCTTTCATAAACCTCCACAAAAATAATGACTAAAACGACATAAATGAAGTCCTGAAGATGATTGCAAGCCAATTTTTGTGTTGCCGGACCGATGCGAATATTTTCCAATAACGTACTAACTCAATCAACCATTTTAAGAGAAACCATTTGTTTTTTTTTCTAAACGATACAGCATAAATAGCCAGATTTTAAGCGAAACGGGACTTCCATGAATTCCCTAACGGCGTAGTCTGTTCTGGGTCCCCTGTCAGTGGCGTTCTCCCAGCCTTATGTGGATTTAATGATTTTAGGGAAGGGAGCGAACGTAAGCCCATTTCGTTTGCCCTTGTGGAGAGTTAAGGAAAAATTAATTCAAAACTGAATGGAAGAAAAGTTACTAGGGTTAACTTTGAACTCCAAGTTATTATTACGTAGAACTTCACAAAATACTAGCGGATTGGCTCCATCGAATTTTTTAAAAACATGATAATTCCAAGAACAGGACAGCACTCGGCTGGACATCGAGGGATCCGGGTTCGAATCTCTGTCAAGACGAATAATTTGTGCACTCTAAAATTGTTTAATTTGAATGAAATTTATCGAGAAATGTAAACGTGGGTCTTCTCGGTATTGAAATTGCCATCCGTGGACTCTTACCACTTGATTTCATTAATTTCAAACACTTCACAAAACAATTTATTATCTATTCCACAAATTTCATGTTTAACGAATAGTTCCCTAATATCTACTGCCATAAAACCCCGTGGCGTTATGTTTTCTATGCGAAATAAACCATTAGTACCTTCAAAATTAAAAATATATGCCAGGGAAAAAACATTTTGCAGACATTTCCAGCAATGGAAACGTTTCAAGATAGGGAGAAAGTAACTGGTTTCCACTGCAGTGTTCTCACGCTTCGCCGATGCAATACATCACTACCGCCACTATTACGGTGGCCACTGTGATGCACATTTCGATAGAAACTCAAAGATTCGTGAATCTATCACATAACTCACTGAAATTGCTTTCTCAGGTTTCCAAAGAAGTCATAAAGTTGCTCTTGTAGCAAAGAAAATTGAATCCACGTCCAGCTCCGATTTATTGAACCATAATAAAAGCTGCATTATCTAAGTAGACGGCAAGACATAAAGCATGCCCCCCTCCTGCTGACCTCCATAAGGGAAATGGTGCTAGTATTAATAAAAAAATAACTTCCTTTCTCATTCTGCAAAAGTTCCTTCCGTTTTAAGTGTTTAAGGAATCCGGAAGATTCCTTTAGTGTTTAGAAAATTAGCTATCACGTTCCTGGAATTTAAAATTATTTTATAGATGACATAAAATACTAATTTTTGATATTATTCCACTGAGTTCTTTTGTAATTTTTCAGATTCCGCAAATATCATTGCCTAGGATAACTATGACTTATCAAAAATGAATGAAATGCACGAGACTCGGAGAATTTAACCAATGCTGCAGCATTGGTTAAATCCTTGTTAATGCTTTCGATACGAGTTTAACTAATAAACAGACGCAAATGAATACGTAGATATTCATGAAAGATTGACTTCTTTAAATGCTGAAACAAAATTTTTAATGCTAAGAAAATTGAAAAACGTTATTTTTCATATCGAAAAGAATAATTGCAAGTAACTGAATCGGATGCAACAACACGTTATTCGTAGTACTGCACGATAAGAACATAAAAATACGATACACTTCGAAATTAATCCAATACTTTTATATAATTGACCACATAATGTAAATAATTTCAAGAAAAGAACATATTATAGCTTAATATGGCGAATAAAAAAAAGAATATCTGTTAATGATTAAATATCATAACAAGTGGAATTAAAAGCCTTGTACTCAGAATAAAAAATACCGTACGTACAATATGGAAACCTCTGATACCCTCAACCATCAAGCTGTGGTGTCCGAGTGGTTAAGGAGTTGGACTTGAAATCCAATGGGCATTGCCCGCGCAGGTTCGAATCCTGTCCGCAGCGATTTTTTTACTCTCTAGAGACTTATGACACGATCGCGGATTGGTGCAAGAATTTAGGATTAATGCTTAATATAGATAGACAAATGCCCAGTTTTGAAATTTTGGAACAAAGGAAGTGGCGGCAAGGGCGTAACCTACGAAACAGAGGGTCCAGCAGTAACAACGGCCAAACAAGTGAACCGTTGGCTGGTAGATCTAATACCACGCCTTTCATGGGAAGCACATATCAACTTTCAAACACACATTCGCTTCAAAGAAACTGGGCATCATTAAACGGATGGTTGGGGAAATGTAATGAGAAAGTTAAAGAAAGGGGTTATTTTGCTCTAGTTAGACCTCATTTGGAATATGCCGCGAGTATTTGGGTTCCTTGGGGGAAAATCTGGCAAAAAGAATTAGATGAAGTCCAAAGAAAATCCGCCAGATTCGTTAAAAATTGTTATGATAAGAACACAAGTGTGACAGGTCTCTTAGGGGATTTATGCTGGGATGAAATACGAGGATTATAAGCGAGACTTAGACTTTTAGAAAGATTCAGAACCAACGAGTTTAACGATGACACTAAATGAATCATAATGGCCCCACACTACTTAGATAGATCAGACCACAAAGATAAAATAAGGGAGATGGATTCAAATACTCATTCTTTCCCAGACCAAACAGAAATCATAAAAAGTAATAAACCGGAGTCACTTTTGAAATATTAAAAACATTTAATGTGCAAGTCGAAACAAAATTAAACATTGAAAAGACATTAGGTATACTTGTAGATGCATGTGTATGTTAGCTGGTAGTTTGTGTGTTTCCATGTGTGTGGGTTTTAAGGATTTTTAGATGAATGTATACAATGTTTTGTTCGTGGTTTGTACAAACTTGTGCGTTTGGCATGCGTCGTTTTTTCCCCCTTAACTACGGGTGGTGGTCTAACACCCCCTCCACACGCCCTTGCGGCGGCTTGCGGGGTATTAAGTAGAGGTAAATGAATTCGAACTCAGGTCTTCATGAAAGTATTTCAGAGATCTCAAAGTTTGTGGGATCATGATGCATTTTTTACCAAATATCTATAGTTCTAACTACAGAGACCACTGCTAATTGTATTTCAGAGCTAGAGGGGGGACGGACACTCCCAAAAATATATATGTATGTAGATATATATATATATATATATATATATATATATATATATATATATATATATATATATATATATATATATATATATATATCGATGATGCGGAAGTACTCACGAGAGCAATATAACTTTTGGACGGCACAATAGAACACAGAATAAAACAGATAACACGTAAAAGGACACTCACACTGTAGATGATTTAAGCTTTCGGCCTACTCCAAGGCCTTCTTCAGGTCAGACTGAGTATATATAAATATATATATATTTTACAAGGTCTATATATCTACCGGTTAAGGTAGGTTTTTGGATGGACACAACTATCAAATAAATATTTTGTAACTCCAAACAAAACCCAATCCAGCAACCTACTCTACATCAGGTCCCTCTTCATCTCTGTGTACTTCTTTCCTCCCTTCATCCCGTCCAACATCCCTATCCTGTTCCTGCCCTTTACTCGCTTGCCCAACATTCTCCCCTCTATTACCTTCTTCAACACTCCACTACCGCTCAATACGCCTTTCATATATATATCATTTACTAGTAATGGACTTTAATTGGAAAACGTATTAAGTGGCAGTTATGAAGCTTTCATCACAGGACTATACCATCTATAAGATAATATGAAAGGAGTTTCATCCTTCGGAAGGATGAAGAAGGCGAATATGCCAGGGAAATAATTAATATTATTTGCAACACTGTTTATGCATTTTATTTTATTTAGATTAATACCTGTATCAACTTTTGTCATAGTCTAGTGAGCGAGAAAGACTTTACATACAGGCAATGTAGAAGTCATCGTCCTACTCTCTAGTGTCAGCAATCTCTTCCCCCAATTGTATACTTCGTGAGACTTCGGAGGTCGTGGCGGATGTAAGAGACTAAAATCACATTACAGATAATGAGAAGTTTTGAATTAAGGATGAAGGGGGTTACGTATTTGTACGATTTCATAGTTCCCCGACTCGACAGCTTGTAAGCGCCTTTCAGCGTACCGATGCAGGGAAAAAGGACGTCAGCCGGTGCCCGTCCGAGTTTTTTTTTACCTCCCAACTTCTAAGCGATATCCAAAAAAAAAAAAGTACTGAGCGGCGAAAGGGAAAGGATGGCTTAATTTTTGAACGTCATGGAAGGCCAGTGAATCTTACCGAAGATTACGGGAGGCGGATATTGGGAATGATTTCCTAACGGAGCGAGGGGTCGCCATATCGCAAATCGTGCCCTTGTCTGATGCAAGAAAAAGTTTGTTCCTCTGCTCCGACGGCCGAAAATGTGGAAATGATTTCTTATCTCTTGCTGAGAAATCCCATTTCCTACAGAAATGTTCATTAGTTATTAACAAATACAGAGGTATAGCCTGGATTGATATTTTAAACAGCTGAATTACTCATCTTTAGCCTATTTTTTACATACTACAACAGTGGACCATTGAGTGTTTATTCGTGAAAATAATCTTAACTTCAAATTACTACACTTTCATATTTTTTTATTCCTTCTGTGTGGCTATTTTTTTCTCAATCACTACCTACAAGGAAGGTGGAATTGATGACAGAGACGTTGAATAAGGATGTTAAGAAAAGATTCGTGAAAACTTGGATATGGAGCGTAGTTATGTACGGCGCGGAAATATATCTTAGTCACTGAAGCGGGATGATATAAGCAGATTGGATGCTTTTTAAAAGTGGGTGTGGAGAAGAATGGAGAAGGTGAAATGGACCGAAAGGAAAACAAATGAGGAAGTACTGGGGATGGTGGGTGAGGAGAGGGGTTTGTTGAGAGAAATCCTATGGAGGCAGGAAAAATGGATTAAGGGCGCATTGATTGGCAGGGGGATGTTGAAGACTGTAATAGAGGGGAGAATGTTAGGCAAACGGGGAAAGGGCGGGAACAGAATTAGGATGTTGGATGGGATGAAGGGAGGAAGGAAGTATGCAGATATGAAGGGGTACTTGTTGTCGAGTACGATGTTAGGTTGTCTATTGTTAGGAGTCACAAAATATTTATTTGGTAGAAAAGTGTCCATCAAAAACCTACCTTAACCGATAGAATACCTAATAAAAATACTTATATGAGGAGGTGAATGTAAAGCATGTAAGATCAAGGAAAGCTTCAATCATGTAATTTTAGGAAGCCTACAGGTATATCTCTCCACCGCATTAGGCCTGGGAGCTTTGCCCCCGAGCAGATAAGGGGATGAGAGATTGTCCAGTGGGAGGGACAAGAGGGAGGAAGAGGGGATGGAAGGGAATGTGGAAAGGTGTGAGGGCAGCAGGCGACTGACAATTCCGCCCCATTTCCCTGAACTCTGCGGCAGATGGACGCGGACAGGAGGAGAGATCAAACAAAAGATAGCCATTGGGAGAGAGACACGCGTGATGACGAGGAGGGTAGGTGCGGCGTTGAGTGGTACAGGAAAGGTGCGGGGGAGGTGGGAAGGGAGAGAGAGAGAGACGAACGGAAGAATAGGAAAAAAACGTCGATGTTTGCGTTTGTCACGCGCGATAATGGAGGCCTGTGTAAATTTCACTATCCTGAGTCATAGGGAAAGGGACACTAAAGGCACCACAACACCGGACTAAACGCAACGAAAATGGAGCATGCGATTATTGGTGAAATCGTGAATAAAATGATGAAAACGAGTATGTGGGCCGAAAAATAGATGTCGACTGTTCAACATTATCGGTCGTTTGAATAAAAAATCGTGAAACGTAGTTTGTTCGTCCTCTGTTCGCATTTTCAAATGCGTTTTGTTCGTAATTTTTAAATGCATTTTATTTCATTTCAAATATGTTCTTCCAGTGCATTATAAGGGTGCATCACTGGATTGTCATCAACGGGCCATTTGCTTAATTGTAACGACATGTACACAACAATAATAATTTGTCGATCAGCAAATCCCGACAAAGGTGATTAACGAAACAATGGGAAGTGAAAATGATGAAACAAAAATTATAATAAATATCTGGGAACAAACAATGGACGTGATACGCGCTGCGAAATAGTCTATTGGCCTAATTACTATTCATTACAAATTATATTCTCCATGGACAAACTGCTTGTAAATGGTTTTAGAGTCCATTTACCCATGAAAGTGTTAACAAACTAAATCATCAGTCATCCTCCAATAAGGTGAAACGCAAAGAAATTTATTCGAGCTTGAATATTAAAAGATTCGAAATATTTGTTCCGATATACTTTGAAAAGGGTTTGTTTTCTTAGGATAAAACCTAGTCACGCCTTGAACAAAATAAAACTTTTAAAAACTGAAGAGGAGACTGAAATCGATTTAAGACTGAAACGCTTTCAATTATTAACTTAATAAAACTACGAGTCCGTAAGCACATGTTCACCATCGTGTGTATAAAAGATATCTTGGAAACAAATAAGAAAAGAGGATACTATCCCGAAGACTTTGGTCCCCAATATGGAGTCGCGACAGCCGAATTAATAAAACTTGAAGTACTTTCGAGGACGTCAGTTGACGACACACCTCAAGGTCAACACAACTTAAAACGAACAGCGGATATAGAAATCCTCAAGGGATTTTAATATACCATTTAATAAACATTTAATCGCAATTACATAGAGACCGCGATACTCCCTGCGGTGCACATTTTATGCCAATTGCAGGTAAGTTTGCCAAAGATAACAGGTATCCTCATTTAGTTCCGTGCTTACGCATTAGTAATATTTTTTTAATTTAAGTCAAAGCTTTAAATAAAAGACTTTATTTATTGAGCCAAAAATATCCCCCAAACCAGGGTTCATGTCCCCAATGGCCTCTGATCCATTGCCTCCCTTTGCGTCCGCCCCTGCTTACAACCAATGGAACCCATTCAATCAAGCTATACAGTCCCTGCTCCCAGGTCATACGGCCCTCCTTCCTGGTATCTGACCCACCATTAAACCCGCAAACACAGGAAGGAACGCGGATGATGCCCGGGCTCATGTTGGCTCGGCCGAGCAACTTCCATGGATCAAGTAGAATCGTCAAACAAGAGAGAAAAACCCACGAAGTGCTGAAAGGTTGGATCGAGGGACCCGATTGACTGAGGGGGAGGGCACGGAGAGGGCAGCTGGGTCCTTCCGGCCTGGTGCACAGTTCAGGAACCCTACGGGGGAAAACCCGAGGGTTCGTTCCACGTTTCCACGAAGTAATCCGCGGGCCGCAAACGGGACACGGGAGCAAACAAATGCTAAGGAGAGGCGTGTACCGAGAAATCATCTGCCTGGAGAAAAATCATTCGTCCAATTGGACGCGAGCAGCTGAAAGGAAAGGATGGATCCTTTAATATTGAGTCAAACAGATCTCCTTGAATTCGATCAGTCTAAATACGTAGTTTGGTGGATATTGCAATCTGTAAGATAACCCAGTAGTTAACAGAGTCCCGCCTTCGGTATGGTATGGGGATTTGAACCCTGGGAAATCTAATGAAAAAGACATTTTAGAATAATCGAACTATGTATTCGGTAATTCAACGTACCAAGAACGACATTGGAAAAAGTATTAAAATGACAAAACCAAAACTGAAGGAAAAAATAACCGATTCGTTCAAATTTCGAAATGAACTCATAAACGGTTCTTTTTCCTCGATCCACAATCGATAACTGTCGATGCGAAATCGGTAGTTACGGTGCCATTAAAAACACCAAATTTTCTAAAGACCGCGGATATTATCAATCAGCAAAGGAAGTGCAAGTAAACAAGCAAGTACATTGGTGCGAATGGCAGAGGATACAAGGCGGAATGATTCGCCTTTAATTTTCAGAGCTAAACACAACAGCACACGTAACCCGATTGAAATATTTTCTACAACCAGGGAAGCGCTCTTTCTTCAAAAGTTGAAACTCCTTTAGTGTACATGACTATCTCTCGATCCGTACCGAACCCGAGCCTGCTGAGCTCAGATGGGGACGTTAGACCAGGCCTAAAACTGTTTCTCCAGTGAGTCCTTGGGTGAATAATCGTCTTACCATCAGAGAGAGCTAACTTCAATAATTTCCAATCCAATGACGAGAGCTATCGTATTTCTAAAATCCCAATATATGACGAGCTATGTAAGGGTTGTAGAAGGTCTCACACGTCTTTTTTAATTTCAGCTCAGTTTTTCACTTCAAAATTTCAATTTTTCCAATGCAAACCTAGAGCGCGAGGCATTGAGAGACTTTCCATTTCACATGGAAAAGATGTCATCCCAAAAAAAATAGATTTGGTGGAAGTTGTGCATTTATTTTTTAACACGTAAAACGACTAAATGTGTGGCTTTGAGACGAAATTAAATTTCATCTTAACCTACAACTCTGAGGAATAAGTATTTTCGGAGACATTTAGTCACAAAAATCTCAAATGATTGAGTATTTATTCAATTTCCCCCATTATCCAGGAGTTCACCTTAACATCTAAATTCTTTGATTTTCCTAACATCTTCGTATGAAACTACTTTGCTCTTTTTTTACTTGGCTGGTTGTGAAAATGAATCAGCGATGAAGGGATCCTCTTGAATGAAAAACACACTGTATATTTCACTGTTCTATATTCTCGTACAACTAGTTTCAACCGCTTAGGCGCCATCATCAGGAACAGTGGAAATATGCATTGTGTTCTTCATTTAATGAACATGAACTTCCACAAAATTGAGCCTGAAACAATTGAAGGGGTTCTCCATTAACTTATCCTTAGGAAGAAGAAGACGGTCCTCTCGGAAAAAGTGCTTTGCAATAAAGACTTCTACGGAGCTTGCGATAATAAATTTTCTCCTTCCAAAGTTTCCGATGGGTCGCTCCATCTAGCGGACAACAATTTCGCCGGTAGTTCTGCAGGCTTCTGCAAGTCCAAGTACATCGTAAGTTTCCCCAAGTATATTCTTTGTTAGTTCCACCTAATAAGGATTTCTTATAAAGACTCTGGTTTTGACACTTTCTCCATGTTTACCTGAAGATAGCACAAAGGGTCGAAACTGTAATGATTGTAATAATAAAGCCTCATTAAGCTAAACTATGTATTTTTTTTTAAATTTTACCTTCAATGATGGAAAAGTTCCACTTAAAATGTGAAAGTATGTTTGTCCATCACTAACTCTATACGGAAGAATCTACGAGTATCTAACAAATCCTAACATGGAAATACCATTAATTAAAATTGGCAATTTTCCACAAAATAGTACACCCAATATTTTGTGCAAAATTGCCAATTTTAATTAATCATGATATTCCACCATATCACACCTGAAACGTCTCTTTTTATGGAAATACCAAACCTGCCAACTCTTCTCCTATGGTCCGCAGACGTTGAGAATTTATAACTAAGAGATAATTAGGCCATTTGCGAAGAAAATAAAGCGATTTTACCACCAGAGGAGATACGGTCGGTTGCAACGCCAAGGAATATTGATAGATAACTAGTTTTTTCTCAAGAGGAAATTACTACGGATTATTAAACATATTATACATATTATTCCATATTCTTACTTATGCACACGACGTTATTCTTCAAAAGAAACACTGGGAGCGAGTATTCACACCTACTCGCAAGAAACCATCTTTTTACAACCAACTTGCCCAGTCTTAAAACCTTTCTTGGAATATATCACTCGCGTAGGTCGTATCCAGGAGGAGAGCATCACTGGATGCTATAACCGCTGAATATTTCATGTGAACATTCATTCATAAATTATAGGACATAAAAATTTCATGCTACTCTGGGTGTGGAGTAAGGACAATGAGATTTCGGTTCATTATCCCGCGAATTTCATAATTCCACCTTCTAGCCCGAGTGTAGTAGAAAACAAATGACTCTCGACCCTATTGACGGTGTGTTTACCAAAATGGGGAACATGAAAAAAATATCAAAGGAAGAGTGAATTTCCTGCGCCAGATGTGCAGCAATTTCGTCAAGAGAGGGTGAAACAACTGAACAACCCCTTCCACAGTTCTATCGACGTAAAACAGAATATAGTGACATGACTAATTGACAAAAAAGGAAGAAAATCGCGTAAATGACCTCGGCTGTCCGTCGCCTCCCCTAAAACAACTACTACTACAACTACTAGGGAGACCATTGTCATAAAATAATAGAGATAGGCTCCCGAATGAACAAATTCAAGCATTTTTTATTCTTCGCACTATCCGCGACATTAACACAAGAGGGAAACACTGAGATAATTGGGTAGACTGTGGCAAAAATAGCGCGCAAAATAAAAGTTACATTGCCTCTCTATTGACTTCATGGCTGGTGTCTTTAACGCCTCCCACCACGCGCACTTCAGCCAGATGGTGTAAATAAACAGGGATATCTAATTCATCTACGAATTTATATATGTATTTGTATATAAATATAAAAACCATAAACACAGTAATCAACCCGAAGGTCGGTTTAGTAGGTGATGGTAGAGCTCACCCATGTACCAAGCCCGACGGCGTGTGAATATTCACACATCAGGGTAGGGAGGCCAGTTCCTTTCCCTATGCGTGTATATATATATATATATATATATATATATATATGCGGGTCGCGGTGGTCTAGCGGGTAGAGCGTTGGACTGCTGACCGGAGGGTCCCGGGTTCGATTCCCGGGCAAGGCACTTTGGGCACCTGCAGCTCCACCCAAGCTTGTTGATTTTTCGGGTACCAGATCTTCCTGGGAAACCATAACCGGCACAGGGAAAGGAACTGGCCCCCCTACCCTGATGTGTGAATATTCACACGCCGTCGGGCTTGGTACACGGGTGAGCTCTACCATCACCTACTAAACCGACCTTCGGGTTGATTACTGTGTTTATGGTTTATATATATATATATATATATATATATATATATATATATATATATATATATATATATATAATATCTCCAAAATATTCAAACTTCCGAGGTTGAGTCCATAAAAAAATATACCTAAAGCCTCGTGCAACATTTTCATGACTCCCATCATTCCATCAAAAATGTCTCAAAAACATTTGGACAAAACAATTATCGTTGTGGCGTCATTTGCTCACCAAATATATATGCATCGTCCAGACGTTAACCTCTTGGAACAAAAGACAACACGAAACTTTAAAATCCTCGATAAATTTAAAGACTTCTGCACCACCGGGCGAAGGCAAACAACAATAAAGACGCCCGAAGAGAGAATATGACCCTTTAAGTCCACAGCTGAGAATGGCGTGGGTGGGAACGGGTAAGCTGCGTGACGGGGGTGAAGCAGAACTCCCCTCTCTCTCTCTCTGATGCCGCTTCCGTTTGCTTTGAAGAGATCCACACGGTCGGCGCTCATACCCACGTGCGTACGTCCACGCATGCAGGCCGGAGAGCAAAGCCCCTTAGCAACCATATGGTAGGGTTGGGAGAGAGCCTTTCGAGATTCCTTGGTCGCTCCATCATGGGCCATGAGTGAGGAGAGGGCTCATTTCCATACCACTCCGACCGTTCTTTGTCACACTCCCCTTCCCCTTTCACAAACCAAAAAAATGTAAAGAGCACTTTTCCAAGCGTCAACGCACATGAACCTAGTAACGCAGCTACAAGTGAGTATATCCTATATATATATATATATATATATATATATATATATATATATATATACTCGTACATATATATTGAGCTCTACCATCACCTAACAACCCATCTTCGGGTTGATTACTGTGTTTATGGTTTATGTACATAAAGTAATCTACCGGTTAAGGTAGGTTTTGGATGGACAAAACAAATAAATATTTGGTTGCTATTAACAAAGCGCAACGCAACATCCCAATCTACAAGTTAATCTTACTCTCTGTGTACTTCCTTCCTCCCTTCATACCATCCAACATCCCTCTCCTATGTATAGGGGTCAAATAATTTTACCTCGTGAATGTATATACATACACACATACGTGTGTATGTATATACACACGTATACATATGCTACGAATCCGTCATACCCTTCCCTGTCCCAACTCTTTGTCAGACAAGTGTCAGTACAAGTCAGTCGTGCATACCACGACACGTGAGCACAAAGGGTTTTTGGTGAGCTCAAAGAAAGTCCATCCCAACTTTGTTCCCCCGCATTATTTCCCTCCGAACATCTTCCTTTCCTCCCCATTGTTTCCATCACGTCCTGAACACCCTTTGTTCCCTGTACAACACCTTTACCTGCAGATTCGACTGCGAAATCTCCACCCTATCCTCCGACGCTACCATTCGAATGAAACGAGAATAATAAGTCTTCTGAGTCGTAGTTTAACCTCCTAGGTTATACGGGCGTTCATTTGGACTCGGACCGTCCCGTGCAATCCTGAGAAGATTCATCACTTAGATGAGGGAAGTAAAGACAGACTGCGAGGACTACAGAAACCTGGCGTCGAAGTCCGGAGGCTATTTGTGTGGTCTCTACCCATCTATCTAGATGATACGTTGCAAGTCGCCGCTATGGTGAAAAAAAACTGGTCTGAGATCCTTTTTGTCTACGATTGGATTCATGTTCCTATGGTGGATGTTCCTGGCTATGACGGACAAAAACATCTATGGTCATCCCCTACCAAAAATATTGTATTTGAGTGAAAATTAGCCAACACCCAGCATCCTCTTATGATACCTACACGGACCTGATCTCCATCTTGAGATTTTCGGCCATTCACGTTGCCGAGCAGTACGGCAAAGAAATAGTGTGGCCACATTATTTTTTATTGACTGTTAAATATTTTCTCAAACCTGAGGTTCATCTCTTGGTATTCCCTACGATAACTTTGTATAGGGAACGGATTGATATACTATATTATATAAAGGTCGAAGGTGATGGGTGTGGCAAGAAAATGTGTGACATTGGACTTGGAAGAGTTTACAGAAAATGTGGCCACACATGAAAAATTTTGGAATTTTGCCCAAAAAACTCACACACGCACGTACAAACCCTTCAAACTGTTACCTTTCCACATAAACGAAGTCAGAAAACGTGATTTGAAACTATCCCAGGGTACTAAACTCCCCTTAACTAATTTCTTCCATACTCTCCATTTCATATGCACTTTTGTCGCCTCTGTCACAGTCATACGCTGTTTTGCACATACTCTTCTCCTTCTGGGACATAAATTTCCTTGCTTTAAGATTCTCTCTGACCACATTCACCAATAGCTTTCGCTTACCTTGTCTCCACTCCTCCCTTTCTCTCAAAAAAATTGCTATTTAATATTCCCATGCTCAAATTGGTGAAAAATCATGTTCACTGAATAAATAAAGTTTATCTCTCTCGACTCTCGTCCTTTTTCTCTACATGACCAAACCTTCGAAGTACATTTCTCTCATAGCTGTCGGCTACAGTTGTATATAATTCATATTCTTCCATGACGTACTCATTTCTCATTCTATCTCTCCTATTTTTACCTCGGATATCCAAGACCTATTTCCACCGTATGTGTTCGACATTTTGGCTTGCTATTATTGCTGGAAATTTATTGGTTAAGGTAGGTTTCGGATGGACACCCTATAAAACATTTACTTGCCCGTCCTAACAAAACACAACCTGAAATCCGACACTTTAATAAGTCTCTCTTAAAAACCGCATCCTTTCCTCCACCCTTAATTCCGTTCAATATGTCTATTCTTCGCCTACCCCTTCCTTGCTTGCCTAACGCCCTCCCCTCTATAATATTCTTCCACATCATTTGTTAATGCCTATTCGTAGGGAAATTTGGACGTAGAACGTGGTCCGGTTCACGTCGAACGAGGATATCATCCCCAACACAAACGCCTATTTGGAGCAACTTCCGAAATCCTGCTGGTTGGACGGTTTAAAAAAAGAAGGAGAAACACTAACAGAAGTGTGTCGAGCTGAAAGAAGATTATGTTGTAAAGTTAAAATAATTCTGCACAAAATAATGTTTTACTATTTTTTCCTAGGGACTTATTAAGCGACTTTCGTAATCGTGATAAAATGAGTCACCACTTTCCTCCCGCTCGTGGAGCATCCGAGAAGTTTATAATATTTTTATATTATAGTCGCTCGGGGGGTAAAGCTATCGAGAAAGAAAATTATCAAGGTAGAAAGGGTGACGTAACACTGTTACACGAAGGATAAATAGAAGGATAAAGGGATGGATGGTTATAACAGAGAGTGAACCAAAATATCTTTGTTATCGTGTATTGTGATTGGAAAGTTGTCATTAAGTGTTACAAGGTTTATGAAGGAGAGCAAGGGTTAAAATCATGGCAATAGCTGCTAGGAAAATAAAAAGGGCCTCATGTTTCTACGCTCCTATCAAATATATCGTCATGATAGAAATGAAACGACTGAAGTTATGAAATAATATGAAATTCAGGAGTGGATAGAAGAAAGGGTTATGTTTGAGTGAACACATTTTAGGTACCGGCCTTAGTAAACGATGGGTTGCTGATTCGGCAGGCATCTTCATAATAGTTATTTCTCTCCGACGTCCCTGTGCGTCTTAGTCATCTAGCCAACGATGCTAACATCGGCCTCATCACCCACTTCATATCGAGGCTGACGTTTTGAATCCATCACCCAAAAAATCCACGGGTAAATAGAAAGGGGGGGATTTAAAAAGAAATCGACCCATAAAAATGGGGACTTTTAAAGGTGAAATTCAACCCATCACCTTGCCCCCATCTCCCCTGTGATAGAACAAACGTAAACGCAGGAGCAAAATACAAAAGAGGTGCACACACTGAGGCCTGAATCGAATACTCCCTCCTCTGTTTTCACCATTTTAAATGGCTCGCTTTTCGCATCCGAGTGTGCAGGTTCCCCCTCCCCACTTGTTTTTTTGGTTTAAAAACAAAAGGTCGAGACCACAAGATCGTCCGCCAAGCCTCCGAGCAGCTTACCTTCATGAACACGCGCATGCACGCACGCATTGAGAGGACGTTAAACCCGGAGAGGGAAGTGCCCATTGTGCGGGTATGTGTTTCCGTCGTTCTCCCACCAACACGTCTGCCCCTTCACACTCTTCGCTCCGTTGTGCAACCTGCTCCTCATCCCCTCACCTCCCGCAACCAACCCATCCCCCGGTCATCATGCGTGTGTGCCACCGCCGCACCTTGCACACTGCGTAGGCACCTGTCCCCCTCACCCTCCCCCCCCCAACGACCACAATCCTCCCCACCCAACCGGCCGATCTCGGGGGGCGCACGGACGCGCGAGAACGGAGCCGAAGCTGCGGTCTCGATTCAGCACGAAGACGGTCTCGTCCGTCCGATACATGACCTCCCACAAGCGGCAATTAAACATTTAACGATGCGGTGCGTTCCTCTGACCACACCTCATGGCACCGATGCCGACTCTTTTGCACATACGCTCGCAAGGTAATCGCCGTCCTCGGCCTCAAGAAGCCTCCTGCCCTCTTTTCCATGAATTCACATTTGACTCAATGTTCTAAAGTGCTCTAGTCAGTCGCTTCAAGCAGCAACCTCGCATCCTACATCATTTTCAGGGGGTATTTCCGTTTATGTGATATCAAAGTATTTTTGGGGGCATTTTATCGACAACATTAAGTAAATAGAATACTCCCTTAAGGGCAATGTGGTCTGCAAATGACTCGGGAACTGGAATTGAAATTGAAAATTAAGACTAACATAGAATTATTTCAATATATTTTTAAAATATTGATCTTTGTCGCACAGTTTCCTTCCAAGAAAAAGACTCCTGAAAAGCGAAAATATTTTTTTTTAATTTCTGTTTTTTACTTGGAATTATTTAGCATTATTGTAAAAATTAAATTTATTGTATGTGTTGGTTTATCCCTAATTTTTTTATGTAAATATATGTACATATGTATGTGTGTATATATATATTTCTTTTCTTTTCCTTTTCTTTCGATGCTAAAATTTGTGCCTGTCTATATGTATTTATGTGTGTGTATATATGCATGTATTTTATAAATTTTATGCCTTGTAGAATATGTATATGACAATGGAAAGGAAGAAGGGACCATTAGGTCTCAATTTCGCCCAAATAAAGTCCTTTATCTATCTATCTAGAAAAAATACGAATGTTTGTCAACTGCATCCTATTTTGCATGTAAGCATCCGAGGCATGCCCAACTTTTCCACAACTACTTCGAGATGCGTAAATAATTTAGGCGCCACACACGTAGTACCTCCATAGTCAGGGTGTTCGGTACCAGAAGGGATCCAGATACGAAACATGGACAAAAAACTTCAAAACATTCGTGAATTGAGCTTAAATTTGCGTCTTGCTACCTCTATTGTCTTAAAAGATAAATGCAAAAGATCTATTTTGAAATGTTTGCTTCAAATTAAAGTTCATATAAAAATTTTAAAAATACGGCACTATCCATGATTTTATAACGTAAAAAATTTAATTATTGTAGCGAAATACTTGTACGGACTGGGAAAGGAGAGAGGATTGGATAACGTTATGAGAGGGGGAAGTGGCTAATTCCTGCATTCTATCCTTAGTGTCAGTATTCTCCATTTAAGTTCGCAATAGCGGATTATATGGTTACAGTAGAGCCAAAGACTTTTCCAGGGACACAGATAAGAAGCGTCAAATTAAGGGAATGGTAGCAAGGGCAATAAACATTTCGCAGAAGAGAGAACTGGCGTTAGAGGTAGTTCTCCCCCTATGAACGACGCAAGGTGCGAACCAACTCACGAGCGAACGAGTTATTCTCAGAGCTGGATGCTCCTAAACGCCAATGACTGAATTTCCTCATTCACACGAGTCCAAAAGAAGCTGTAAAACTCGGCATTGTGTATCTTATTCGACATTCCGTTTTGGGTTCCGTTAAAATTTACAACTGACGAGCCCAGTGGCAGCTGGGATCAGCAGCTTTTGATCAGACTACCATTGCCATGTTCTAGAGAAGCGGTGATTATATTAAGAGTTTCGTAGTAGAGTGAATTCTATACATTTATAATACACAGAAAGACAACAAAAAGCGACAAAGAGAGCCAGCAACAAGAAAACTACTTCAGATAAGAGAACCCCGAGCAGATGAAAAGTTCTAAAGAGCAGATGGCAATCGGAGTGACGTTTAAAAAAGACATTAGCTAATGACCACAGTATGCCCGCTATATGGTTGAGGGAATATTCAAAGAGTATGATTTACGTCCACTCTCTAAAGTCCACGAATTACTCCCGAAATTCATTCTAATAATCAGCACCGTATTTCATAAATCGATTCCACAAATGTGGAATTGGAGTCACAATTTCGACAAATACAAAAGTATCGTATGCATTTCATGTATTTTCTTTCCTCGTGATTTCGTAATTATGATTTTTAGTATGGCGCACAGTGTTTTCTGTCAAAACGCGGATGCACGATGATCGAAGAATAAAACCATTACGAAATTCTGTTTAATTAAGACACTAGGACGAAATTGTGCAATGTTACACTGAAAATGTGGGAATTAAATCAGTAGCGGGAAAAGAGAACGACATAAACGTAGCTGCTGTTAATGTTCGCTGAGTCTAGTCCTTTGACGAGAATGGGTAACACGTGATCACTGGTGACCTGACAACTGCAAAAACTTTGATGAAAACCAAGGGAGGCTTTGGTAGATTTTCTGCTCATCGAAAGTCATCTGCAATAAAAAAATAAATTAGGTATCCACGGGAAGAATTAAGAAAAGAGATAATAACTGTCTCATTCAATGAACACCTCAACCGTGTACGTTTTTGCTCCGACTCCTCTAATTTCTCCTCCGCGAAACTAATTTGCCCATTTTTTTAACAGAGAAGTCGAACCCGCAAATTAAGACGAGGGAGGAGTACGAGGTGAAGAAAGAGCGAGAGAAGGATGCCCTCAGAGAGTCGGCCGAGTGAAGGAAAAAGCATGTGGGTTGAGAGTCGGAGAGGAGGAATGAGAATTGGGATGAGTAGAAGGGTGGTCGGAGACAAGAGAAAGGTTTGTTGTCACTCCGAAAAAAAAACAAAGTTTGCCTTGCATTCTCGAAGTCGGGCATGTTCACGCAGGAAGGGAAGGAAAAGAGGGGAAAAATGAGGTACGGTTTGGCGGAGATGGGATGAGTGAAAAAGAGACGCGGCCCGGGCATTGATGTTCCTGGGAGTGAGAGGCGACGGGGATGCTCGCGAGAAAAGGGAAAGGGGTTGAGAGATGTCAATGAGCAAGACGTTGCGCCAATGAATGGAGAAAGGATCGCAGGAGCGGGCGAGTGGAAGGAGAGAGGAAACGAGAGGAACAATTGGAAGGAAAGAGGAAAAGGAAGGAAAGGGTTTGGAGGGCAAACAAACCTTTTTCGTACTGTTTTCTTACTCTTCCTATTCCTGCCGACTTTTCTCGACGGACATTGAAAATGACAGCGAAAAAAAAATATGCTTTAACCTTAAGGAGGGTGACGTTTAGAGTAACAGAGGGTAGGAGAGAGAGAGAGAGAAAAGAAGAAATGGATGGCCGCGCCGTAATTTAATTTTTTCCTCCAAATTTTTGCTTCTGGATTCATTGCAGCCTTTTCCCTTCGAAAACGATAGCGTTTAAGGGAATAGGGTCTCGGAGAGGAGTGAGGTCTTACCTATTCAGTTCCTCTCAATGTCTACCTCTTTCTTGCGACTGGTGGGTCGGGAGCGAGGAACAGTCTGTCGCGAAGGCGAAGATTGGCAAGCAAGAGAGACGCGTGAGATGGCAAAGTGATCTCATTTATATTTAACCCAAAGATCCGTAACTTTAGTTCTTCATTCTTCCCAATTCCCTCATGACACCAGCACTCCGCCTTCCCACCCCAGCCGTATAAATTGCGTAACTCCGTGACATTTTTCTATCCCTTAACCCCTTGATAATTCCCTATCCCTTAACCCGTTAATGGGTTTCTAATCATCATACGTTTGATTTTATTCTTACACTTAACCTTTTCATAGTTCTTGTTTAGTGGTAGCGGTGTGTCCTGGTCTTAGAATGCATTTATTCCTTGGTCTTCTCAGTTTGACTGCAATTTTACCTATTATCATACCAATAACGAGTTCGCTATTTTTGACTATGCATTCAACGAATCCGCTCCTCTTTGTAGTTTCCCAAAAACCTATATTCATTAAAATTTTTCCTAACTCTTAAGGGTAGGTTCCTCACGGTGCCTGAAAACTACATATAACATATCGTGTGGGCTTCCTCTTGCTTCTTTTACGGTTCCTTTTTCTTCAGTTATTTTTGCTTTCCGCCCTTCTCATGACGTCCTCTTAACGTGTAAAGAAGATTCTGAAATTATGTCTCAGAATTTCCTTTAACAAGCTGTATTACGAAATATATTTATTATTTATTAACATTAGGTAATCTACCGGTTAATGTAGGTTTTTAGATGGACACAACTAACAAATAAACATTTTGTAACTCCATACAAAACCCAATCCAGCAACCTCATCTACATCAGGTCCCTCTTCATCTCTGGGTACTTCTTTCCTCCCTTCATCCCATCCAACATCCCTATCCTGTTCCTACCCTTTCCTCGCTTGCCCAACATTCTCCTCTCTATTACCTTCTTCAACATTCCACTACCACTCAATACGCCTTTCATTCGTTTTTCCTGCCTCCATAGGATTTCTCTCAACAAACCCCTCTCCTCACCCATTATCTCCAGTACTTCCTCATTTGTTTTCCTTTCGGTCCATTTCACCTTCTCCATTCTTCTCCACACCCACATTTCAAAAGCCTCCAATCTACGTCTATCCTCCTGCTTCAGTGACCACGTTTCCGCACCGTACATAGCTACGCTCCATATAAGAGTTTTTACGAGTCTTGTCTTAACATCCCTACTCAACGTCCCCGTCATCAACTCCCTCCTCCTTGAGAAAGCCTCCTTGCCTAGCGCAATTCTTCTCCTTACGTCCCTACTACTTTGACCGTATTGGTCCAAAATACTTCCGAGATATGTAAACTGCTCTACCTGCTCTATTATTTCCCCGCCTATTTTAATATTTAGCTTAGCCTTTTTCTTTCTGGAAAATCGCATCACCTTTGTTTTATTAATATTGATTCTCATCCCATATTCATCGCACTGAACCTCCAATTCACTCAGCAATGCTTGCAACCCCTCGGCTGACTGAGCAACTAATGCTTGGTCATCAGCAAACCTAACCGATTTTACGAATTCCCCTCCGACTTTCATTCCTACCTCCAGTTCTCCCCATGCCTCTTTAATCATTTCCTCCGCATATACGTTGAACAGCACCGGTGACAATGGACAACCCTGCCTTACACCTCTTCCTAACACTGCCCATC
This sequence comes from Hetaerina titia, assembly GCA_037158775.1. NCBI lineage: Eukaryota > Metazoa > Arthropoda > Insecta > Odonata > Calopterygidae > Hetaerina > Hetaerina titia. The sequence continues at coordinate 74,812,214 of CM073772.1, read as the reverse complement.
CGGACTCTCTGTTCCCCACTCGCACCTGAGCAGTCTGAGTATATATTTATTATAGGTACGTAAATTATGAAGATATTAAGGTGGCGGTGCTGCGTTATCGTGCCATTTACAATACCCTAATTACAAAAAATGTTGATACAACTCCCGAAAGTGCGTTTAGGGAAACAGGGATTTTGCAGGTGGAATGGCCTTTAAAATATATAACATTTATTTTAAGAGAAAGGCACTGTAAATACTCATTAAGCTTAATAATAAAAAACGAAAAAATAAAATGTTCTAACATCAAAATATAAACCGTTAGAAAATAAATTACATGACATAAAACTGGAATTTTAAAATTGGATCAGGATCGTTCCTCTTCCGTTCCTTACATAATTTTTTGCCACTTTCCCAGAAAGATTTCCTTGATCTTCAAAACTAACAACCATCGCTAGTTTCCGTAAGCTGAGTAATCTTTGAAGATGTCAAAAGAACAAGGAAAACTTCCCAAAGGCCCGTACTTTTTATCTACAAAGCCTCGCGCTCCACGTCAAGATCTTCGCGTGGTGATTACATGTTCACGGAAAGTAATGGGGAGAAATGGAAGGGCAGGAAGCGGAATGTAGCGTGGGTGAGAAGAGTGGGGCCTGCAAATCATCACGAAGGGAGTTTGGAGACGGTGTAAATTCTTGGGCAACGGCAAAAAGCTTGAGGGACGATTCCCCACTACCGTCGAGGGAGGAACGCGAGGATTTTGGAACTAGACGGTTAGGCGTGGATGGGAGGAGCGAGGGGACAGGGTCCGGAGGGACTTCTTTCCGCGATATGCCGTGATTTACGATCTAATTAGGTGTTTGTTCACCAGCAGAGCGGATCCCGGGAATAAAAGAATACTCTGGAATCTCGCCTCACGTTCTCTCCTATCCCCTCACTTACACTAACCCCACCCCCAAGTGCACGAAGACCCTGTAGGAGAGAAACTCCTCCCGGGGGCTCAGGGGAAGTTAAGGACGCTCGATGGGGAGGAGGGAATTAAAAAGTGCCATAAATCTCTACAAGGGCCCGATTCAAACCGAATTTGGAAGGGAGAAAGCTTCCACGGGGGTAAGTTTAGTGACGCGAGACGAAATTAAGTCCTCTCCCCCCTTCGGAAGAACCGAAAGAAGAGGATACTAGTTTCCCTCAAAAACATCCACCATTCACGCACAAATTAAGCCATATCAAGCTCGATGTGGTGGATGTGGAACCATGCCGAATGACCAAAAAATGAACTTTTCCAATGAATAAAATAATATATCTTGATATCATCTGGTACAAGGGACGCGAGTCCCATATATAATAATTTTGGAAGATATAACACAGACGATGTATTACGTACATTGAAATGTAGACCAAAATAAATTAATTAACCAATGTACAAAAGTTCATTGGTTCAAGTTCAAGATATTTGGCTAAGAACGCTTGCTGAGAGTTCTGAAAATGGAATAAACCGCATTACTTAAGTTTTTCATATGTCTTGAAAACAATAAACATTAGCGTGTTACGTATTGTTTTAGGTGGACAGGAGTCCCATGTGAGACGTTGATAGCACCCTAACCAATCAATTATGAGAAACTGCAAAACGTGACTGTCCTACGCCTTTGTTTGTGGACAGAACGATATCTTCAATAGCTCCTCTTCACTTTTGAAGCTCGTCCTGTTCACTAAGGTTTCAAAATTACGCGCCTATCTAAAAATAATCATTGAAAACAGTAGTCAAGTGCCTCCCGAACAGAAACGCCAACGTTGGAACGAGCTGTTTTGATCCAAAAATCTGAATAAAACCACGTATTTTCCATTTTGATGCATGATAATAAAACTGCCACAAGCATTCCAGTAAATAGTTTCCTAAGATAGCACCAATGGAAACTGGTATAGCAGCCTGAAGTCATCATGCGCAGTAGTGAATATACATTCAGAATCTCTTCCCATTTAGCAAAAAAAACTTTATTAGGTAATCTACAGGTTAATGTAGGTTTTTGGATGGACACAACTATCAAATAAAATTCAAACATATTTGATCTCTATTCGCGATTTTATTTGTGACGTCGTCATTTTTAAATCAGTTTCACAACGAAATACGTCAGCTAATGAATGCATCATAACCTACGTTTTAGTACTAATAGATTGATAGCCATGAAAATAATTCGTAAGGACGTGTGGCCTTTGCGGCTGTTATTTGATCAAACATTCGTAAATGTTCAATCGAATTCAGTTCAGTTCGGACTTTCGATCATGTTCATTCTATCTTAAAGTTTAAAATAAAACAAAAATTGAGATTTCCTGTGTGGAACACCTAGGTAATAGTCGTCGATTGTGAATAAAGGGAGGAGGTTAATAATCGAATTATTGTTAGGTAATCTACCGGTTAAGGTAGGTTTTTGGATGGACACAACTATCAAATAAACGTTTTGTAACTCCAAACAAAACCCAATCCAGCAACCTAATCTACATCAGGTCCCTCTTCATCTCTGTGTACTTCCTTCCTCCCTTCATCCCGTCAAACATCCTTATCCTGTTCCTGCCCTTCCCTCGTTTGCCTAACCTTCTCCCCTCTATTACCTTCTTCAACATCCCACTGCCGTTCAATACGCCTTTCATCCATTTTTTTCCTGCCTCCATAGGATTTCTCTCAACAAACCCCTCTCCTCACCCACCATCTCTAGTACTTCCTCATTTGTTTTCCTTTCCGTCCATTTCACCTTCTCCATTCTTCTCCACACCCACATTTCAAAAGCCTCCAATCTACGTCTATCCTCCTGCTTCAGCGACCACGTTTCCTCACGGTACATAGCTACGCTCCATATCAGAGTTCTTACGTGTCTTTTCTTAATCTCCCTACTCAACAGAAAAAAATATTCATTCATAAATCAATCAGTTCTATCGCCAATGTGACAAGGCATCAACCGACTCCATGACAAATTGCGCGAGGCAACGATCATTAAGACCTTACTATAAATCTGTCTTTCCATCCAAATTCTGCGAACGTCGAATCAAAGTTTTCTCTTACGAATTTCTCTTAATGACCTTTCAGTTCGAATGGATAGGAAATAAGAAAAAGAATATGCTCCATCAACGAATAATTTAAGTTCAATACTCCATTTTTTTACAAAATTAATGATAACGTAATAAATCAAATCTTCGATTCAGCTTTTCATAGTTTGAAATCTGCATTCACCTCCAGCAAATATCAATTATAATTAATCAATGCTAAGTGCCCATTGATTGGAGGAGTTGGCTTTTATTTCTCAATTTAAAATACACGAATTAGTTTTTAAAACGAATATTCTTTGCTAACGAAGCCTAAAGGGATTTTAGCCTATATTCTTTGTCAATCGGCACCCCCGACGACAAGTAAGAGACATACATACGCACTTCAGGAAATAAATCTAGCCTGGGGCCCTTGTCTTGGTGGGCTGGTAGCGTAACTGACCGCATATACGGGTTCGATTGCTGCTAAGGCATCCCGAGGTGATGTTCGAGTTAGTCGTAGTTAGAATGGTACGAGTTAGCCTTAGTCAAATTTGATGGAGGGAGCATGGGGACGAGAGGAGCCGTTCATCAATAAAAAAACGTAAAGAAAAAACTCCATGCAGATAAAAAAAAGAACTATTTTAACAGATTCATGATATTTTTTGGGTCATCAGTAACGAGCTTCCGCTGATCGGTCGACATATTTCTAGCTTCCTTTGCAATCTCTATCAGAGGAGAATGCGGGAGCCATATGACAAGACTGAATTCGCGACGACGCTTCCGAAGAAAGGGGAGAGAAAGAGGCATCCATCCTCCTTCCTTTTTCTAAACTCGGCAGCCATCAACTCTTCCGAAACGCTTGGGAGGAAAGCCCTCCAAACATCCTATTCACCCACTCCAACAAAAATATGCATACCCAGAGAGAGAGAGAGAGAGAGAGAGAGAGTGGGAGAGGCGACATCAAAGCCAAAACGCCGACGACCACCGAGGATTCGAAAACGCGGGGGAGGAAGAGGAGAAAGAGTTTTCCCTCGCGGTGCCGTTTGACCTCGCGAGAGAGTCGGCAATTCCTTTTGAGGAATCTTTTCAAGGCGGAGTGGGAAGGAGGGTGAAGAAGAATTTTTTAAAGTAGGTTATTCCCTCCAACTTTTTCTTTTCATTAAGAAAAGGAAGTGATTAAAAGGGCCACATTTTTTTTTAAATTTCAATAGAGAATTTTTATTAAATATTTTTTTCATTGCTCGTCCCATTCTCCTTTCCGGTAACCATAGAGGCGCTGCGGCGTTTTTTTGTGAACCGCGAGAGTCTCTGCTTTCCACCTTTATCTCATTACCCGGAGCCATCCGCCACTTGGTTCTTTCCTTCATCCTCTCCGTCACCCTTAACTGACTTCTCAGCGCCGATCTCATACGCTCTAAACACTTTATCTGCCCCTACACCTCTCCCTTTGGGTACTGTACCCCTTTACCTTGTTTCCATCATCATCTCTCTCTTTCCCTTTAACGGAATCCCCATCCCCGCGGTTATCTCACTTCAGACCCCCTCTAACCGCTCCCCCCCCCCCCCGACTCGTCCCGCCTATCCGCCATAGGTACTCAATCCCCTCGCATAACAGCCATTTCGCTTCATCCCGCCTCTTTCCGCCGAAGCACTCTCGCATTTCAAACACTTGCCTTCTCGCCGACTTCCCACTCCCCCTTCACTTCTCCGCAATCTCTTCGTCAAAATCTTTCTAGTGATCCATTCTCGGCGATGGTCGCATGTTTGAACGTGCACCTTCCTCCTCGGCTCGCTCATTCACTCCCTCGTCCATTCCGTCATTCGGCTCAAGCACGCGAAGTTTCATTCCCTCGCGCGGGACAGCCAGGTGGGTGATCCCGAATTTCACGCCCGTGAGAGACTTCTCGTTCGATCTATTACGCGTGCGCCCTCATGATCTCCACTTAACGTCATTTGCGGACTACGACGAAGTAACAGAATGAGATTGAGAGAGGTGCAGTAGCTGATACCTTGGCTTCTCGTGCTGTAAATCGGGCATCAGATATCTCGAAGGAGGGATTTGTTTTCAGGTATTCCGAATCAAGACAGAGAGATTCGAATTGAAAGAGAGAAAACACGCGTGCGCAAATTTCAAATTCCGAACGAATTCCATGGCAAGTGCCGCGGGTCAAAAGCAGTCCCAACTTGAAGGAGGGTTTTACTGTCGTGAAAGGTTGAGTCAATAACCGGTAAGTTACGTACTACGCAGGAACACTAGGTACGCATCGACCCATGACAAAGGGGCAAATCGCAATGCCCCCTCCCCTCGGAATATATGTACTTGAATCTTGGTACACTCTCTAATGTCTACACTAGCAATAAAGAAATCCGACTATATGACATATTGAAATTAAATACTTTACTTTGTAATTCCACACAATTCATTCAAAAAAACACGACCCAGGTTTCGACGTTCAACGTCATCATGAGCCTGATGATGACGTCCAACGTCGAAATTGACGATGACGTTCAACGTTAAATAAATTGTGTGGAATTACAAAGTAAAGTAAATCATTTCAATTTGTCACGCAAATTCCATAAAGTTACGCCTAAGACAGCAAATTCAACTACATGACCTTTTACATTTAATGCACACGGTAATTGCTGTGTGCAAAAAGCATCATATTTAAATTTCGCCAAAAATTTCAACAAGCAAAAACAAAACAGTAGATTAAAGGCGGTAGTATCCTCCAGGAGTGGAAGTATACATTTAGTTAACAGCAGAAGTCTGCGGGAAATACATCGGACCGTCTCATTACAATTAACGCGGGAAATCGATTTTCCAGTCACGTCAGAGAGATTTTCCGCTGATCAATTGTGATTCCACGGTCTTTTGAAAAAGTACCCAATTTGTATATGATATGACTTGGGCACTAAAAAAAAACCTCACCATGTGCTATCCGATGTCGTTCCGTTAGTACATAAGCATTTATTCCAAATGACAGTTAATTTATACGACCACCTACTCAGCCACGCGAAGCGATGTGAGATTGTATTTGCAAGAGCCTCATCCCCTCAGTCCTCATCTTAGGCGGATGTAGTAAAAATTAAAATAATATTATGTGTTTCACGTTGCTATATTTAACTATATTAATTACTAGAATCGTGTTCACGCTCGTTGAGTCCCTTCGTAAACATTTGTTGACGTATAGACATACAAGTATCTCAAGCGCCTCGACATGAGACAAACCCATACGTATTTTTGAACGATGAAACACACGATGGAGACATTTTTAGACCATCCAAATAAAATATCTACTCCTGAATCATGCAGAAGATGTTCATTCTGTAACGTTAGCCACTTCAACCACACTATCGCTTTACTAATGAAACTTGTGCAACAGATACATTACACATTGACCTAAAATAAAGCTCTCCCTTTCATCCCTAAGTGCATACGACTCGTGTACCGTCGCGTTTCGATATATCTCCAACCCACCAACTATTCCATGAAATATAACCTTTGTACATCTCATGAAAATCTAATACCTCATCTTTACCCTTCTATCATACCCAATTCGCCTCATCCATCCTTCTTAGATTGTGTCATAAAAGTACGGTTAAACAAACATTACAATGAAAAACTGGAAAATGAATACCTTCATAGAATTTGGATTCTTCATTTGCTAATTAGTTTCATTTGCTTCCAAAATATTAAAAATAAAATGACGTATTAGCTACATATTACGTCTTTGCATGCATAAATGCTGCCTCAATACTGCTATGGGAGATCACGATGGACATTAATGCATGATCATCATGATATGATACATTTAACGGTTTGCCGTAGGTTCATATCCATTAATGGCACATTCTGTTGTTTTTATAGAAATCGGCATTGCATAATTAGGTATACTGTGTCATATTTGAATTCAAAATGGCCAAATAGTATACGATTATAAGTGCACTTTGCCGAATTTCATTTAAAATTATTCACCGTCCACTCACTGTAAAAACTTTCCTGTGAAATTATGAAATATGTCATCACTTTCGTCGGCTGGCAGCGAAATAACACAAACATCAAATTCTTCAAAATGCAATAATGGCACGGCTAACTTCTGTTGACAAATATGTTATTGAGAGATCAATTGTTTTATAAACAGTTTTTCTCGATATCTAGAACCGATAACTCATTCAAATGAACGTTTTTCGGGTGCTATAAGAAAATAGTTCATGCTAAAAGCTCGAACTTTAGGAGGAGGAGAAGCTCGAAGGAAGATTTATGCCGAAAGTAGATCGTAAAGCACATTTTTTAATTATCCCGGTCAATAAAACGTACTTCGGAGAAGTACTATGCTAAAATTTTCAGAATATCCGGAATAAATAAGCCCTGAGGCCAGAGGCACTTTAAAACGAAACTATTCGGGCGTGCACGTTTCCAATGGTAAAGGAGAGGAGTCCAAATAGACGAATCCGCTGAGAGTACCCTCTGTAAGGACCTGTAAATGAATTTACTCCGAGATTTTGGCTCAAAAACCTATCGAGAAGGTATTTATGGGGAATTTCGCGTGCGAAGGGACCATCGGAACGGCTATCTGTTAATTGCCCCTTGTGCGCCATCGAGGAGGAAGAAGGGCGACAGAAGCTTCGCCCTCTTAGGGCGCCACTAAATCTCGTTTCCTTTCCTCGGAAACGCCTTCATGCCCATGCCCTAACTTATTCTGGATCGCCGAAAAGCCTGCGGGCAGCAGCGTATCCCCTCCTTCCTCAACGGGATCGTTCGATTACTCTCGGGCGCCCTTCCCAGCGCCTAGCTATTAGCCCGCCCACCCTCTTTCCTCTTTTGATACCTCTCACCACCTCCAGAGCGGATCCCCTTCCATTCCCTCTTTCACTCAAAATGACTCCTTAGCTCCCCCGCGACCTATCCTTTCTCTCTCCCTCTCGATAGAGAGAGAGAGAGAGAGAGAGAGAGAGGGAGAGAATATCCATCCTCTCCCCGCTCGTCCCAGAGGACACCTACCTCGGTTAACTCATGACAATCACGTGATCCCCCGCCGCCCTTTCGCCTTTGTCTTCCGATTCCGCGGGGACGGGTGGAGGGGGAGAGGGTGGCGTAGGGAGGGAAATAGATTGGCGAAAGGGAGTGGGGCGTAGGAGAAGGGAAGAAGGATCGCTTTCCTTTTCTTGCGATTCTCCTCGGAACCCTTTTCGGGCCGCAAGGGGGTGTCAAAATCGTACCGACGCTCCTCAGACCGACGTTAGTGTTCTCAGTCTACAACACCACCCGGCCTTTATGGGGCCGTACATTCAGCCGATTCGAGAACGAAGGATTTCATGTGTACGAGGAGCGATTTCCTTTGTTGAAGACAAAACATTGGCGTCTCCTCAGAACAGAGCGAAAGTCTTATACACATCCACAATTCCATCTAAACAACCACCCAAAATAGAACTTCTGGCAGGCGAGTCGAATCCAAACTATGGGAAAAGTACACTTTCACTTAAACTCGATCACAGCGGAAAATAATGAAATAATATATCATCCCCGTTCAATCATTAACCGTAGAAAATAGTTTGGAAAACCGCAAAAATATCGGATAGGATAATCTTCGAAACATGAAGCCTATTTATTTTTTCTGCTTCAAATATATCTCTTGACATACAATTATTTCCGGAGTAAAGGCAAACGGTGTTCACAAACCTTCCGCTTCCATTTCGGTTGATTTTAATAACTTAATTCTCAATAGTTAGATACTAGCAGTATTTTTTTGTTTCCCACCTAAGGCACATCAACCCAATTGTTTATCCCGTAGTTCAAACAATGAGTAAGCGAACTACGCATGGGAGAAACGTAATTTTATACTGCTGGTAATGTAATCAACCCGAACAGGCGTTTCATTCTGCCAGCGATGTGAGTACTTAGTGATTCTACCGACTAATAGGAAGTGAAGCTAACTCAAACAAACCTTCGGAAAGGTGAGTGGCTGTTATAGCTGCCGAATGAGCGGCAGATTATAGGCACATCCTTGGTTCAGAAATTAGTTTTTAATGCGAGGCATAGATTTGATGACCACTAGTATAAAAGAAAAGATGTACAAGAGATGGAACAGCGGCTTCAACTTTGCCACTTCGAAAAGCGCCGAGAATAATGCTCGATAAGTAGGTCAAACAATGGACAAATCCTCCAGCTCTGGCGAAGCCAAAGAGAACACTCTCCCACGGCATTGTCCACGACGGAAAGAAGAACAGGATCGATTCTGCACAATTTTTCAAAAATGTCCCACACCAATGATGTTTCGTTTCGCTCCCTCACAAAAACTGATAGATTTAAGTAATACACAACTTCGAAAGAGGCGGGGAAAACGTGCTCAACTAGTATGCAATAATCAGCGAAAGAGGGGAAAGAGAGAAAAATGGCGGGAGTACGTGGTGCCACTCGGGGGGAGAAGAAAAAAAAATTAGGCAACGAGATCGCGGAGATGAAAAGGAGGCTAGCGGAGGGAGGTAAGGATTTGCGATTCTTTTTTATCGTCATTCTCCCTATCTCCAGGCACACTGCGGGAAGAAAAGAACATCTCCGGTCGTAATATAAGGCACTCTCTCGTCTTGAGTAGTGGCGGCGGCAAGGGGGAGAGTAATGGTGGAGGAAGACCTTTTGTGAGGAGCGCGGAGATAGCTATCCCTACACTCACATCGGCGCCCTATCCCCTCCCCCCCCCACGTACACCCGTAGACAACTCCTTTTCATCCCCCCCCCTCTCAACCTCCCCCTCCTTCCCGCCTTCGTCGCAATGAACACTCGGGCGTTCGATTCGCGGGGCGATGGATGAAGAAGAAGGAAAAAGACCCTTCGGTGACGACGATGCTCTCGGAGAGCAAAAAATAAAATGAAGTGCTCGTTGGATTTGGTGGAGGAAGGAACAGATTAAAGGGGAGGTGGGGAAAGGGGAGGGAATCGGAGGTAGAGGGGAACGAGGCGAAACTAGGCCGGGCCAGTGGCCCTCTGAGTCCTCTCCAGGCTCCTGGACGAACGCTGGTGCCCACTACCACGGATTTTGGTCCTGGTGTGTGTGTGTGTGTGTGTGTGCTCACTGCACCGTATTCTGTGATTCTGCCGTGATCGCTATCAGTTTTTGTACCGAAATTCTATCATGGGCAAGTTTTCTAAATTAATTCAACCAACGGCGATGCGCCCTTTCTAGAGAAATATATTAAGTAATGTTGCAAAACATCCTGATTGTCAATAATAAATTAATAACTAGTATTAACTTGAATTTAAATACGCCTGAAACGTTTGCAAACCATTGTAAACGAGGGGAAATGGAAACCTGTCCACTTAAATAAAGATCCGATTCGATGGTGTTACCTATAAATCCCCAATAGTGCGCTCTTAAATCTAAGTCAATTACGAATAATCAACTCCGCCCAGGCAATTTTACATTAAACCATGTGCACAACTCGTTATTAATAAACAATATTTGAGTCAGTCAACTAAATTATGGAAGTAATAAATATATTTAATTCACCCACCACGTTCATCTACATTCATTTTCTTAGGTTATAGTAGGGAACATAAATGTATGCCAAAAAACATGAGAAATCATTTATCAATGTATGAGTACAGTTTTAAGTCGATTGAAATAATACATAAGCCGACAAAAGTGACCACGTACTACGGAGGGCTTTTTAAACATTTCTGTACAAAAGTTAATATCAACGCTTCTTCTATCAGGACATAAATTCAAATTATTCACTCGCAAAATTAGACAGAAAAGCCAACCAGATACAATTATTTCTTTGTATCATGCAGACCTACAATGTACTCTGGGGTAAAAATACGCTCAACAAACTCCCTCAGAGCATTTCACACCTATTTAGACTGAAATACTAAGAAAAGACATAGAAATATATAGAGAGAGGAATTCATTATTGTTCTTGGTTTTAACATGTCACTCGAAGAGATAGTATTTTTATCGTGGAAATCTATATAACATCATATCAGATTGTTAAGAATTTTAAGGTATATTCACTAAAAATAAGTTGATTTATCATCTCAACAAGACCATATCCTGCGGTAATATTGGCTAATATCTTAGATATTATCGCGCCCGTCTTGATCCATGCTCAGTTTATAAAATGTTTACCCAGCCCACAGAGCCCAATTTCAATTTTCTCCACTCCACTTTTCCCAATCAGTAGTCGTTAAACGAGATTCGTGTTCACGGAACTAAATCATGAACCGTCACTGATTAGATTAGCATTTCACTCAAATTTAATGTTATCCAGGATTCCTAAGAGCTTTCAAAACATTCCCATAGGATAAATTTCCCAATTTTCGCGATCGGATTTTTATTTATCTTGCTGCAGAATTATTAACGCCATTACATTTTTCCGGCTAATTTTTGGTAATGAGCTCATGATGTGCGGAGAGTAAGGTATAGAAGCTGATCAAAATAAGCGACTGTTAAGTATTTCCTTGATAAGAGCCATGTCTTCGCGGCAAACGAGTTAAATTACTTCTTCCTGTTAAGCAGACACTACCAGTTCAAATCAGGAGTGTTTTCACTTCCACAAAGTTTTTATTTTTCAATTAACTTTTCCACTGGAGAAATTTAATTAACTTATTGAAACATGAGCGTATACAATTAACCTAAAACATTGGTTTGGAGAAATAGCTATTTGGCATTAGTGAGCTAATATAATTCCTTCATTCGGGATCTAGTTCAAAAATCAATCATTCTTCGTAGAAATTCCGCAAATACTTTTAAATTTCGATTATAAAAAAACCAGTTATGAAATAAACAAATGTGTTCGTCCTTGGTGCACTCGTTATTTTGAAATGGAGGCACATGAAACATGACAATTTTCATGTGTAAGGGTCCCAGATACCAAAACAGAAACTGGAAACAAATAAAATTATCTCATCAACCAGGAAAAAACGCACAAACCACGAAGAACTAAGGCAATTATTTTCCATTAACATATTGTGTGCGGTACCGAAAAGACGAACCCCGACCCCACCGCGTGAAACATATTTTTTTTTGACGGAGGCCGTGGGTAGATAAAAAAAATGGATGACTGAGCACAGACTAGGGAAAAGAGTAGAGTCGGGGACAAAGATAGGGTGTGGGGGAGGGAGGGGGCAACAATTTTTAGAGTTTGGGTGTACGAGTGTTTACCTTTCATCAACCAAACATGATGTTTTCTCCTAAGGGGTCGGGCGAGTCCATATGACGAAATCTTCGGTCAAGTAAAAGGCTCTGTACTCGGCGGCACTGTGTCGACGGCAGGGGGCTAACTCAACACACCTAACGGGGACTTTCATTGGGAAAGTACACACACTCACGGGCATGGAAGAGGGAGACAGAGGGGCGGGGAAAAGGGAGGGAGGCTGGATGGAATGAGATTTGGGCGGGGCAGAAAAACGAACACGAACGCAAGAGTTTGAACAAATTAACCGACCGTCCGTCTTGGTCATGGTTGTGAAAAATGCGCGAATTGGGCCATATACATTCTAAAGGGCAGATAAACCACCCCCTTCTCCAATCTGACGGTAGTAGGGGAACGTTTTTCAAACTGACTGCGAAGGGAGAGTTGTTATATGGGCATGACAGCAACCAAGACGAGAAACTATGAGAAATGAATGCAGGATTAATTACAGCAGAAAAAAAACAAGTGGCTGGGTATGAATACTGTGTAAAATGGAGAGCCTAATAACTGACGTCATGGGATCAGCCATCAGACAATTAGGAAAAACTCGTTCACGTTGGACAGTGTCAACAGATCGGAAGGATATGACTTCTTATTCAAAAATAGTCCATTTTCTAGGCAACTTATGCTATAAGGAAAGAACAACGCTTTGTTTCTGTGATAGACTTTCTTCGTTTAAACAGGTTCACAGAGGATTCATAAATACGTCGAAGAGGTATCCAAAATATTATCATGAATAAACCTCCACTCACCCGTGAATAGTTCAATAATCTTATGCGATAGGAACCTTATCTTGTTTCCAACAAAATATTTGTAATGAACCCTGGAATTAATTCTTTAGTGCGTTGGTGTCTAGCCGTCCTTACTCTCTCTCTCTCTATACTATATATATATATATATATATATATATATATATATATATATATATATACCACGCGTAGATGATCATATTCGGCTCAAACTGGGATCATCAATATTTTTTTAAATGTATTCCGAGTAGCAAGCGTCATTATAAATTTGTGTGCCTTTACAAAAGCCGATGAAGTCAAAGCAAGAACACTTAACCTTTTCTGACAGTGAATTTGCATTCCCTACCACCCAAAGCAAAATCTAGGTTTAGCATAAAATGAAATGTTTAATTAAATGAAATATAGACACAGAAATATATAAATAAAAAAACGTATACTCAATCAATTCAAAGTACATAAAGGGTAAAAAATCTCAAAACTTTTAAAGGAAATTTTTGTTTGCCTATGTCACATATAATAAATTATGCCAATAAAAAACAATTTCTATTATAAATAATAGTATTTAATAACCTATATGCTATAATTCCTTTCCAAAACGAACAATTCCTTGGTTAATAAGTCTGGGGGGAATAATTTGAGAGCGTTCAGTTTCTGTGAACATCACAGACATTAGCTCCATTCTGTCATCTGCTAAGATTTAGCCGTGGCAACTAATTCATCATTTGAACTTTTAATTTGAAGAACTTCATAGATGTGATCATTTACGGAGTACGAAATCCATTTCCTCAGTCATAGACTACGCCTCTCTTCACCCCTTTTCACCTCAAACTCCTTAGGATAATTTTTTCGGTTTTTTTGCCAGAACATTGTGTAATGCCTCCAAAAGAATATATTTGATGACCTTGAACAGAGCAAGATGTACCCGGAAAACAACCAATATAACATATTTTCTCTCGTTAAACCGACTGAGAACGAACTTAAGTGGATTGAAATAGTTACCCAGAAGAAAATATTTTTATAACATTCTCAAAAATAACTTAAAAGCTCAGTTTTAAAGCCCAACTCATTGTTTAGATAATTTCACTGAAAACAATTTCTTCAAAGTGGGTAGAGCATTGATCGATCAACACCTCGCACCACAATCAAAATTCACAAAAGAAAGTCACAGAAATGTTAGGAAACTAATTAAGTGAGAATGAATACCCTGAATACAAACAGTAAGAATCAACAGAGCCACGACAAATGAAACAAAACGTTCTCCGTCCCTCGCAGTCATGTGGACATTGATTCCCCCAGCTAGGTGGGATGGAACTTCCAAACACACATCGGCGTTCTATACGAGAGGCATACCGGCCAGTCCGGAGGGAGCGCGCTCCCCGCCTATTTCCTAGTCGACTGTGCGAAAGGGAGGCCGACTCTCCCACCCACCGCCCGGTCCCTCTTTGTCCCCCACTCTGCATTCCCTCGCTACCCCCAGTGCCGCGTTTTGACTTTTGAGCAGACCCGGGCTGAGCTGGAGCCGCAAGTGGGAGGAGCTGCTGCCGCTCTTCGTGGGGTAAGACCTGGGAGTTGAGGAAACGCTCCGAGTGGTGAATTAATGTTTAATTTGCTCGCAAATCCTCCACCGCCCTGCTTGGGACACTCGGTCGAGGCCTAGGTTCCGCCGCTACCTCTCTCGCGAAGTCAGCCATGGGCGGGGCGGGGCGAGGCGAAGGCGGAGAGGGAGGGGGAGAAAAAGAGAGAGAGAGAGAGAGATTGGAGGGGAGTGGGAGGGTAGGAAACGGAGTGGCCGAAATGTAGGAATCGAGTGACCTTAGCGCCGAGATGTAGCCGCAAGTCGCCCGGGACGAAGTGCGTTAAAATTAATTTATGCCTGGCTTTATGAGTTCCCAAGTAAATTCCGCAGTCAAATACGCGAGGGCTTATTTGAGAGCGGAATTTAGTTTGGGAGTACTAACCAACGGATAGTTTCACAAAGGATAACGCAGCCTTGGGTCTACTATAGCGAGGAAGTTGCCGCCTCTACCGGACCAAATTTTCATTTACGTTGCTTAAGCTGGGCTTAAAGTTCTCCGGCTGGTTTAGGCGTGATTATGTTTTTAGTAGATGATTATTCATGAAAAAGTGACTAGGAGGTAGTACCGATGCGAAAAGGACAAAACTGTAGCTCACTGAAACAAGACCACTCTTGACACGAAACCTCGAGTATCATTTGAACAAAGATACACCGCTTGAGATAGCGCAATAAAATAATTAGATAAAACTTAAATTACCTCGCGAGCACCTGTCTCCCACGACCATTGTCCACGATGATTGTTGGTGTGTGTGCATATATATATATATATATATATATACCAACCATAATACGTATATATACCAACAATCCCTCAAGTTATGATGACTCGTATGTAAAATTTAGCATCATATCTGGTAAGATGCTGGTAGAGAAAAACCTCAACCATCAATGAAATGGAACAAACAGCAGAGGCCGGATATATCAAACTGAGCAAAGACGAACACGAATTCAATACTTAACTGCTCTTAAACGGGCAAAATTTTATTAATTAATTATGAAGCGAGGTCGCAATGTTCATTTGTGATTGAAGGGAGCGTCTCGCGGGCCATTCTGGGAATGTTAAACCGGCAACGCCAAGAGGAATATTTCGGCATCAAAAATTCAACAACCACTGATCCCTAGCTCTAACTTCTAAATCAAGGAGGAGAACCGGGCGCTCTCACCAAGCTTCACCCCCGGCTGAATCCATTAGCGTATTAAGTGAATTCCGGGGTCATTGGGAGGGGAGAGAGAGAGAGAGAGAGAATGCAAGGGGGAGAGACGCTCCGGGACAAAAAGAATTTCTTTTGGGGGGCGGGTGGGGAAGCGAGAGAGGGGGAGGAACAAACAACGGTGTTTGCGGCAGGTAACAACAATGAATCTCTCACGCGACCGGCACAGAATTTGAAGAAAAAATAAAAGCGAACGAAATTAATGACCCGAGGAGGAGGGGGCTAGATGAAGGGAGGGAGATATCGCGAATAGAATACATACAACGAGGAGAATTTTTAGAGGGTGGAAAACGGAGGAAAAGGTGGGGGCGTGGCGGGTAGATCTCGTGGGCTAATTTACCATTAACAAAACGAATGATTCCAGGATTTATGTCGTGGAACTGCTCCATACATAAGAAGGCAATTAATTCCCGAAACAAATGCATTCCACATCAACGATCTAGATTTCGACAAACTTTGTCACCTGATGATTGCGGAATTTTTCCAAACCTCGTTGGTGGCCGTGGAATAAATTTCTTCATGGAGCCAATTAAGTATATTTTTATTGTTCTTGGACATTTTACCATTGTTCCTGTGACGACAAGGACTAATGGACACGTGAACTGGAAACATAAATAAACAAGAGAGCAAAAAAGGAGAGGGTAGAGGGGGAGAGCAAGTCTCACTCAATATGCTGTTGGCCAAGCCCTAGGCTATTCGAGGTTTTTTGAGATGGGAGACGGAAAGACTCATAATTAATGGCAACGAGGGAAATGTTTAAGTTCAGGGGTGGTTAACCACCGACGAATGGCTTTCGTGGCGGGGTAGGGGAAACTTTTTTCGTACCACGGTTAAGCAGTCTACTCCCCAGCTCCCCCTACCTAACATGCAAAGACGACGAGGGGTACTAACGCGTGGACGAATGGCAGAGATTTTAACGTAAGACGGGAGGGGTACGATAGAGATAGGAGGAAGTGAAGACGAGGGGATCAAGCCCATAAGCCCAAATTTATTTCCAAGCAGCGCGGTGATGGACTCCATTTCAAACAGGTGAACACAGGAGGAAGGTTGCGGGGAGGGGGAGAGGGTGAAATGAGGGGCTTCGGAGCCCGAAATCCCCGACAGAAACCCGGTAAATACAGCAGATGAAAGGTAGACTCAGGGCCGGCGGCGCGACTCCGAGAAGAGGATGGGGAGTTTTTATTTTATGAGGAGGGCGGGGGGGGTGGGGGGGAAGGGTTCAAAGAAGGAGCGAAGCTACTTGGTGGAATTGGAGGGAGTCAGGTGAATCAAATATCCTCTCCCTACGTTTCACCCCCCAAAATCTTATCTCTTTGTTCACATCCATTCCCGAGATGAAAGGATAAATTGCGCAAAATATGCCCAAAAGGCTCAAAATTACGTGACGCTCTATAGCGAGAGGAGGTGTAGATCGGGTGGTGGTGTCAGTTGCAGTCACAGGAGTAAGAGGCAAGGTGCGGGGTGCACGGCGAGTCTCAAATCCATTTTTGAATTACAAAAGCCTGAACGAAACGTCTCTAAATTTCAGCTTTCAGCAAACATGAAGTTTTAGTTTTTTTGTAAATTGTTTCAATATTTCAACACGGAGGGTGGTCTTTTTTATGGGCGTGAGACCTAGTCTTCGAGGAAAAAGGATGAGTGTAAATTGGAGGATTTTGAGACGCGGATGAGGAGTTAATGAGTTGAGTAAAACAGAGGGGGAGGCAAATGCTCAAGTTTTAAAAATGGCAGGCGAAGAGAGGAAGCTACTGAGAGAAATCTGAAGAAGGCAGAGAAAGCAGCAACAGGATATATTTAAAGGTATTAGGATGTGGAAGACAATTAAGGCCTTAGTAAGAAGGAAGAATGCAGGGTAGAGGAAGGAAGTGAATAGGCCTCTCAGATAACACAAAGACTGGCAGAATATACGAATAAATGATGAAGGAAATGGTGGAGGGTTCACAAAAGGTCTTTGCCGTGATCTCTAGGAGTAACGGGCATTAGTTACGTCCATAACCTACCTTTAACAGATAGGATACCTCGAATTAAATCAATCTTTTTGATCACGCAGCTTGCTTGATGGGGGACGACGGAGCAAGCAGCACGAACGTCACTCAAGGATGGTTGCCTGGGTTTAGACAATAATAGACAACGGAGATCATGTGATTGTTAGGAAAGTCGAAACATACTTAATGTGAAAATCGAGGATTTGGAGAAAGATGCGAGAAAGATACTGAATCTACTAACTGGACGGCCGCAAAAGAGAAAAATATGAGAGCCGACCACCGCTTAGGGAATGAATGGAACTCGTAGTCTGATTCGAAGTAATTTTTTAACATTTGGGATGTCTTCCCAAATTCGTGTTTACGGATGACGACAGCAACTACAACAAAAGTACGCAACTAATGTAAATGTGACTAAATGGATAAGTGTGATACCAAACACGACTCAGGCCGCAGCCGTGGAAACCTTGCCGTCACCAATTTTCTTATCCCTCTCTTCCAAGCCCTAAACAAATAGCGTGTTCTTCAATTTACTATTCACTTCAGAGACATAATTTTAAAAAAAGTTTAGCAAATATTTTCGTCGGACATAAGAAACAATGGGATTTCCATTGTCACAGTTCAGAAAGGCAGAAGAGCGTCTTTATTTGGCTTCTTTTGGGTTCCCTTTCCCACAAAGGACCCACGAAATCCAACACTGCGTGCCACGCTAACGATAATATAAAATGATTGACAGGACAAATTCACAATAAATTATGCACAAAGGTAATTCAAAAAAGAGAAAAGTCTTGGTATAGCCAAGAATTATGATGAATGAATGGCTTATCTCACATTAAACTGGGATACAGCGATTTTTCAACACTTCAAGACAGATTTAGAACATAGGTGTTTGAAGACTAGAACATAACGAACCGAACGTTCTCCGCTCTGCAAAGGTGAGAATTTTGGGTAAAAGGCAAGAAAATAATGGGATGTTGGAAGGAATGAAAGGAGGGAGAAAGCGTGTGTAGTTGAATGATGATTTATTGCAATGAAGGTTTTTAGAGTATTCATTTCGTGTCGTTTTACCTGGAGCTTAGAGATTTATTGGGCCCATCAAAAACCAACATATACCGGTATACTACTCTTAATGACATAACAGAATATTTATTTTATTAAAAAATTGTCGTCATGAGCCTGGGGGCAAATATCGGTAACAAAGGAGAAATGAAGACATTAATGGGGAAGCAGACGAATGGGAAGGGGAAATTTGAAGGCAGATATGCTTGAGAATATTCATTTCTCAACCGTGATCTGTAACGTAGACAACTTCGGCACACTGCAAGTATGGATAGGTTTAAATGATCCCAGAAAAGTATGATATACGAGCACTCGTATTATCGCATCTTTCAAAAGAATTTGTGCAGAATAACATCTATTTCGTTCAGCTTTTTCTTTCTTCCGCTATTCTTCCTATCCTATTGTATAACAATCACCCATTTATTTAAGACTTCAAAAATTCTCGTTTTCACTATACATTTACCATCCACAGTCTTCCAAATTACTCTGTATTCCATCACTACTTCTTTCCCCTAACTTTGCATCTAATTTATTTTCTGTTTTGATAGTTAACCTCCTCGTTAAGAACATGATTTTAACGGCAGTAAAAAAAACACAACAGCCTGAATACAAACAATATTGTAGGAGTTCTTCGAAATGGTCCACGTAATGTATTCCTGCAAATGAATGAATGGTATTGAACTCCATTTAATAGTTACTGTTGCCATATCGAAACAGTAAGTCACAAAGAAATACATGCATGCACGCTTACATTAATGAGGACGTACTCTGAAAAAAATAGACGTTTCAGGCGTGATATGGTGGAATATCATGATTAACTAAAATTGGCAATTTTACACAAAATGAAATTCATTCAATTCAAAATAAATTATTTTGTGGAAAAATGCCAATTTTAATTAAACGTACTCTGAAGATCGTTTAATGAATGACTGAATGGTGGATGACGACAATGGATAGATAACGAAAACTTGAATAGGCCATGCCTTATAGCAAAGCGAAATGATGAAAACAACTGGAAAACTGTAAGTACGAGCATTAAAGAAATTCTCCTAACCCCTGGTCACACTGTAGGAATATACTATTACTCTTGGCCCACGTTCTCAATAGCTTTAGTATGATGCGATTACCAATACCTTATCCTTTGAGTAGGCTACCATGGTTGGGAAAAATAACGTAGCATAAAGCATGATCTCTTTATTTCTTCGTTTCAAAAGATCTTCCAACGGTATCCAATACCATAATATCATCGACGAGCGGCGAAAACGACTACTGGGAAGAACTAGAAAATGTAGGTTTTCCTCAGAGTGGGGTGAGTTGTGCCTGGGAGGGGTGGGTAGGAATAGGGGATGGGGTTGAGCGGCGTGGGCGTGGCAAGCGGCCGTACCCCTCACACAGAGTCAAGTCGGGCGGAGGAAAAGGGAGACGTGTGCCAGGCACGCGACCAACAGGAGTAGCAGTGACCACGTTGCCAGATCTACAGAACCTCCCATCCATGACTCCAGAAAGCCAAACCAGGGCGGAGGAACCTTTGAAGAAGATGGGACCTCCAGGACCTTAACCTCTCCTAAGGTTTACTATATAACTCAAGAAACTCCTCACGCACGCGCCATCGGACGGAGTCGACCTAGGCTCGACGTCTGGCACCTTCATCTTCCTCCGAAAACTCCAGAGGGAGGAGAGGGATCGGATGGAGGAGGGAGAACAGATGATCCCAAAAAAAACACGTTCCTTGCACTCCTGCTTCCCCTCCCCCAAAACGTAAGACCGGAAGAGGGAATGGGGAGGTGGAAAAGGGGGTTTGGCATTGTGATGCACTATCCACCTTCGGCGGAAGGGGAAGGGGCGGAGCGGACGTAACAGAAGGGGGCGAGGGGGCCTGAAGAGAGGGCGTCTGGGTGCATAGGAATCGGACGCGTGTGTGGCGAGGGTATGCATTCGGTCGAGGACATCGGAGTCTGGTCGACTGGCGGCCGGGAGAAGGGGGAAGAAAGTAGGTCCCGCCCCACGCCCTCTTGTTTGAGCCTCGCAGCTTCCTGCGGAGGCACACATCTGCCGCGGCCGGCTGCTGCTGGTGCTTCTAGAGGGGGACCTCCCTCCGACCCAGCTGAGGAGGGAGGGTTGAAGAGAGAGGGGGAATGGGGAGGAAGTAAGGTGTGTGGAGAGGGGGGAGAAGAAACCGATCCTATTTTCTGCGAAGAGGATTGCGACGGGGACCGGCCGGCGCATGAATGGGTGAATGAATGGCGGAGGGCTCCCCGAAAGCAATGGGATGGTAAGCATGCATGCATGCACATACCCTTGGCCTTGGAGAACCGTTGGGTATGAACCGCCAGCCCCTACCATCCCATGAAAAAGCTTTCCGGATGTGAGCTCACAATCAGGAGGAAGGAGGGGAACTGCGGCTCCTGCTAATAATATTTCGAAAGCGCCGAGAGCGGGTATGAAGACATCATTCAATTCTCATGCATTATGATCGATAAAATTCAAACATATTTGATCTCTATTCGCGATTTTATTTACGATGTCGTCATTTTTAAATCAGTTTCACAACGATATACGAAAGCTAATGAATGCATCATAACCTACGTTTTAGTACTTAGTTTTAGTAACTTACTTTTAGTCGATAGCCATGAAAATAATTCGCAAGGACGTGTGGCCTTTGCGGCTGTTGTTTGATCAAACATTCGTAAATATTCAATCGAATTCAGTTCAGTTCGGAATTTCGAATTCGAAATTTTAAAATAAAACAAAAATTGAGATTTCCCGTGTGGAACACCTAGGTAATAGTCGTCGATTGTGAATAACGGGAGGAGGTTAATAATCGTATATTAAAAGTCAAAAGAGTTGTAAAGAGAAAAACTGGCATTGATCATGGACACAAACGGGGATGATCAAATACCGAGAAGAGTCTAGGCAGGGATTATTTGAGCATATTGGGCAATATATGTTCCAAAATAAGACTTCTTCATGTCGAATAGTTTTCAGAATTTTGTTGACTGAAACCATACGGTACAAAACTTAAATCTCGGGATGGCAAATCTATCTCTTACCCCCTCTTGGTGTCTTCGTGGCATTAAACAAGAAAGAAAGGCAGTACAAAGGCTACAAACTTAGTGTATGGATAACTTACATGGTGATGAGACGATACCGACGAAATAGCTACGCGGTGGAAGAGCGGGGAGGCCAAGTCTTGCGGGGTCACAGACTCAACTCGGGCACGGTTAGGATCGGACTCCCCGAGCTCAATGCTACCGTACTTATAACCCCCTTCAAGAGTTCAAAGGTCGGAGTCATCCTTCGATGTCGTAGTCGAGTGGGGTCAGAAAGATAGAGAAGAGGGTGAGTGGACTCGCCCCGATATCCTCGCCCCCATGTTCCCTTGCTAGGAAATTGGTTTCCCACACAATTCTGCGGAATGAGTGAAACATTTACTTCGTGTTTCTTCGAAAATGTTTTAATCTCTTCATTTGTTTGCTGCATTTTCCTGGCCTTTATGTAAACTTTACAAACGAGTATGAACGCCTAAGCATGTCAAAAAGTCGAAACATCGGATAAAAGAGGTTTAAGCTTAATAATGTGCCAATTTCGACTCAATTAAGATTATGCAGGTTGAGCTAAATTACCTACTCGTAAATATACAATGTATTCGTTCATTTATTCGAAAATGTTATTTTAAATCTACTCAATTCCATAATACAATACTCAGATAATATTCCATTGGTACGAAAAATTAAGTCGATCATCAAAATACGTTTCAAATATATATTTTTTATAAGGTAATCTACCGGATTAGGTAGGGTTGGACAAAACTACCAAATAAATATTTGGCATTTGGTATATATACCTGTATAAGACATATAAATGATGAAAACAGGATAGGTGAGGAAGGCGGGTATATGTATGTGTGTATATAAATGGGTGTGTATCGTGGTAGTGCAAGGGAATTGCGTTGGACTACTGACCGGCGGGCCCGGGTTCGATTCCCGGGGAAGCCTCTCTGGGCACCTGCAGCTCCACCCATGCATGTGATTTTTCGGGTACTAGATCTTCCTGGGAAACCCTAACCGGCACGGGAAAAGGAACTGAGCCCCCTATCTATGATGTGTGAATTTCACACGCCGTCGGGCTTGGCACACATTTTCATCGTCAGGGAATTTGAAATTTTTACCGGACGGCTTTTTCAGCTTCAAAACCGACAGTTGACTATTTACACATCATCATTTGTCAACCACAAGGTATCACTTGTAGTTTCTGTAAGCTAAGAATTAAAATTAGTTCATAATAAATATTTCACTCCACATAATTTCTTTTATTTCCTGGCATGCGTCTCCACCTATACGTGCCACTCCGCGGGTGCAATTACGCAAAGCGACACATTAACCCGAGTAACCTAAAATGACTCTTACGGTCGAAAGGAGCGGGAGCATTTCATTTCGGTGGGCAACAAGAGTTTCGCGGCGTCCGCCGGCACGAAATTAGTTTTCCCCAAATGAAAATGGGGAATTTCCCCGGAATTGTGGCGGCAAAAAAAATAACGCAGAGACTCTGGCGGCCTTAAAGGAGAATAAATAAGTGCACAGGGCGAACGCAGAGGATTTCACCGCGGGGAGGAAGCACAACAATAACCATTCCACCCCAACCACACGCCCGCACAGCTCTCCTTATCTCACACCCACTTTCCCCCCACCCCCTCCTCGGTCTCTCAAATACAAACTCCCCTTTTCCAAACAGCTCGCACCACTCCGCCCATCTGCCGAACAGCCCCCTCACCGCCACCTCCCTCTCACCCGCCACCACCACCACCCCCGCCCGCCCACCGACTCGAACCAACAACCAGTCGCCCCCTCTCCTCTCCTCCCCCCTCCTCGTAGCCTCCACAACGTCTTCCGACCTCTCTTCTCTTCGCCCCTCCACACCGCCGACCTCCTCCTCTCCCCTCCTCTTCATCCCTCCACCAGTCGCGTGCCCACCCTTTCGTCTCGTTCCCCTCTTTCTCTCTCTCTCTCACACATACACACACATTCACACACCACCTATCCCTGCCATCCCTACCCTCCCCAACACACACAAAACCCTCTCTCTTTCTCTTAACCCCAGACACGTTCCCTTGGCAACATTCTCTCGAGCGTGTTACACGCGTGCAGATTCATTAAGTGGGCGCCGTGAGAAAAGGGTGGAAGAGGGGTGTGTGGTGATACCGAGGGAGAAAATGTTACAGCATGTAATTCCTCGGAAACTCGAATGAGAAGAGAGGAAAATTTCTTCGCAGGCTCATGATAGTCGAAGGGACTGCATTGCTTATTCTTCATTCGTCTCGGGATGAAAATTTCCCAGGTGGTGGGTGACTCGGCTTACGCGAACATAGGGTCGCAACGTGAAGGAAGAAACGTTCCATGAGATGCGGTATTTTAATATTTTTTTCCGACTTAAATATTTTTTCTCAATTAAAGTCGAGATCTGTGTACAGCAATCGTGTCGAAATGACCAAAGATCGAAGGTTTGGATTTCATCTCGGGCTCAACGACTAGCGTGTTTTCGATGAGTGCTGTTTACTACGTCATGCGGAATGACAGTTGTAGGACCACGAACAGAATCTAATTATTACGACTGAAATATATGTTCATGTGTATGAATGTTACGGCAGTTTAAACTCCGCGGTTTTGTTAGGAGAGGAAGCGAATATGATTTTACCTCTCCGTCATTTAACACTGAGGTTACATTTCATTGCAACAATTTCAGAGCGTAAAAATCATTTGCTTTGATTTTTTACGCTCTGAAATTGTTGCAATGAAATGCATGTTAGCGGATGACTCCGTTAAAAGTTACCGTTGCGGCTTCTACCGCAGTTTCTTCAAATCTGAGGTTAAATCTTAAATTTTTGATTAAAACCTTAATGGGTAGTACCTCAATAGTCATGAATGCATATCGGAGCATGAAAGTTAACTTATTTCAGAAATATGATCAAGATTCACAAACAAAAACTCCTTAGATGATAACTCATTCAAACACTGATGGAATTAATGGCTCAACATACGTATAAGCATTTCAAGGTTTTCCTAGAACGATAATAGACCAGAATGCTTGTAGTCGAAATTCCCCAGGAGTCAGTTCATTACAATAAGTATTAACGTACAGTTTAGGGACTGCGCGAGAATATATATATGGACATGTATGTATGTATATGTATGTATATACATGTAGAAATATATTTTTTTTTCTTACAGGTTCCCCCCACCTTTCCTCACCTATTTGATAACCCCAACCCCCTCATCCCTTACCCTTCTATCCTGGTGCTACACCCCCTGCCACACACCTTTTTTGGTGGCTCTCTCACCAAAACTAATACAATGATATTCGCATGCTGCTGTTTATATGAAAGACGTAAAGTGGCAATCAGTCAACATATTTGGAATTTTCGTCGCAATTAGGAATGATGTGACTCATCAACTCAGCTAACGGAAATGCATTTTAGAGTATTACATATATCCCCGCAGCTGACGGGGGATTCCCATCTTATCTCACAAGCGTATTTTTTCGAAGGATAAGCGGCATATGGCAGGCGGCGGTTTGGAACACGGCCGCTCGTGCAGTGCTGAGGGAGAAACGCGTTTCGGAGCCACAGCCGATGCGCCGAAAAGGGGAGACGGCAGAAGAACAGGCCAAACTCTCTTCATACCTTCCACTGTTCACGACAGGCCAATGCAGATACGCAAATAAACATTTTGCCTGTGGTTTTATGCGTAATAGCGATACAATGTATTTTAAAATGAAAATATTATCTAAGGATTCAATTACATCGAATATTATGAAGTTACTGTCAGTCACACGTTGCTTAAATACGCAATTATTTAATCTAATTCAAACAAATGAGTCATTTGATGCAAATTTGTTCGATACCATCCGCGTCGATGAAAAAATCAGACTTAAAAGCAAATTACGAATGGCAGACGAAATAAGAAGTAACGACAATCTTTAAATTTCACTAATGGGAGCAACTAATTAGGGATTTAATCATGTAATAATATTTTTCCATTCCTGAGATCATTATTGTTGATCATTCT
Source organism: Hetaerina titia (assembly GCA_037158775.1). Classification (NCBI taxonomy): domain Eukaryota; kingdom Metazoa; phylum Arthropoda; class Insecta; order Odonata; family Calopterygidae; genus Hetaerina; species Hetaerina titia. The sequence goes on along the minus strand of CM073772.1, from coordinate 74,786,396 downwards.
TGATAAAATTGCATTCTTACATACTCTATTGCATATTACTTTTTCATCACAGAAAAAGTGTAGGCCGATTGATTTGATGCACCATCTTTCTTCGGAACACCAAATCTTCCACCATAGCACTGAGGCCTTGGGTTAACGGGAAAAATCAATTTTTCAAACCAGTGACTATTAGCACACAATATTAAACATACGTCTCGCCTTATACATGTATTTGCTGCAAGGGGAATTCAAAGGAAGGAGTTATTTGAAAAGCACCACTTACGATGGAGGATATTATACCTGTCATGAAATCATTCATCAACATCCGTCACGCGAATTGATTCGTTTAACAACTTAAATTTTACTCAGGATTCTAACACATATAATAGACGTTATGTAATGAATGAAAAGAGGAACAAGACGTAATTACAAAAGCAGAGATGCTCGGATTTAACCAAATCAGAATATATAAAACACTTGAGATTTACACTATGCATATATATATATTAATGATATGCATATAAATATAGATGATTTCTTCGAAGTAACACGGAAGTGTTGAATAAAAAACTTAGACAGCAACACACAGTACGAGAACACATAAAAAGAACACTCACAATAATATCTTGATAATTTCGATGGACTCGAACTCCGTCTTCTTCGGAAGATAAGATATGACTCATGACTCAATATAATTATGTATATATGTATGTGTATATTCATTCATAGATGGGTGATGGCCTAACATCCACCCCACCACACACCCTCGGCGGCCTGCGGGATATTGCGTGGACGCAGATGGATTTGGCGAGAGTAGGAAAAGAAAGAAGGGGAGAATTTAATAGTACAGAGGCTTGTAGGGAAAACATTTCATCATAAATAGGCTGGAAAAGCCACGTGGTCTATCAACACGTGTGACAGGAAAAATTTTCCTCACCCACCCGCCACCAGGGGGCTTCCTGCACCCACAAGAACCACACGAAAGTGAACACTTCCGAGTCTTCACTTCCCCGGATCGATGAGCTGAAGCAAATAAATTGAGCATTCCCAAGATGATATGGATGGATTACATCCAATTAGGGTTGCCATTTATTTCGCCGTGGGATGAGGGGAGTGTAAGAAGAGGAGCAACTCGTAAAGTGCGCGCTCGACGCATATTGCAAGCGAAAGGTGGGTGGAAGAGGAGAAACCTTTTTCATGGAGACGTGAGGCGTCGTTGTTTCCAAGGATACAGGGCATGCAGATAAGAAGCCGTAGGGGGATGGATACCGATCGGAGCCCCTTCAATACGGTATCCAAACTGCACGGCCGATCAATCTGTCGATGGCACGCGCTCTCTCCTGGAACGGTATTTGCGCAATGTGGATACAGAGAAAATTGGAGACTAAAAACGATGGAATTAAATACGCTCTTGAGAAGTGGAAGTAGGAAAACAGACTCTACATTTCCTACACGCCCTGATTTTTATTAATTAATCATTGCTGAATGCAACTTTGATTAAATTTAAATATTCTACAATCAATTTCATCTCAGTTTTGAAAAATATCTCACAGTGAAACTGATGAAACACTCATTTCTCAATCTCTACATTTCGGTTAATAAATGCATACAAGGTTTGTATAAAAGGAAAGGGAAACAATTTTTTCCTGACTTGAATGTACGTCGCAGCGCGCTCGCACCGCGCAGGCTCAATGTTGGAGGGGAGGTTTGACCTTCAACATGCGCCAAGTTCCAATTGCCCCCGAGGGTCTTTTTAGGCTAGATTGTGTTTCTAGTGGATCCCTGTCCATTGGACTCGGTGCAAGAGCAAAATGCAGCGAACGGTTGAGCAGAGGTACGCCACCAAATTTTGTATTGGACTAGGGAAATCGGGTACGGAGATATTTGACATAATTTTCCAAGTGTTTAATGATGAAAGCATGTCACAGATTGCAGTTTTTAAGTGGCATATGAAAAGATGACCGAGAGAGTGTCGAGGACGAGCCCCACACTGGACAGACGTCGACGTCTAGAACCGACGACAACGTGCAACGTATGCATGAAGTGCCTAATTCAGATCATCATTTAAGTGTGAGCATGATCGCAGATCGTATTGGCGTTGATAAGAAAACAGTGCACACCATTTATCACCGAAAATTTGGCGAGACGAATGATCTGCGTTAAACTCATTCCGAAGGTCTTGACGGACGACCAAAAGCAGAGTCAAATGTCTGCTCGCCAACGCTTTCTGCAACGCGATGAAGAAGACCCCGACTTATTGGGCAGTCCCGACTTGGCACCAGCAGACAATTTCCTATAACCAAAATTTAAATCCTACCTCAAAGTACACCACAATGACACTCTTAAGTACACTCAAAAAAGTTGTACGCGTAACCTTAAGGACCTTCCGGAATCCACCCACCAGGGAACCTTCGAGTCGCGAAAAAGCCGCAAGCAAAAGTTTGTCGACACTCAAGGGATATACTCTGACGAAGTACGTAAGGCATTGTAGCAATATATGAAATCAATCTATTTTCCGAATTTTTTCCCGATACTTTTGCAAACCTTGCAAAAATCATGTCCAAAATTCTTTTGGGATTTATTTTGTTTTCATTATTCCCTCCACGCCCTTCGAAGTCAAGGAAAAGTCAACGAAAAGGTGCTGTAAAATGTGTCTAAATTTGATATTTGATTCTTACTATTAACACATTTAAGGTTATAACTGAACATGGTATTCCAAGTTATTTTTTTTGAGTTGGTCAGTAACAAAGAGGAATCTGGAATCGTGATTCCTACACTCATTCCAAATAGTATACTTCTATCACAATATAAAAAAAATATATCGTTTTTGGAAACGCAAAAGAAATCTCGAAGGGCAATTTCTCGAATCCCAATTTGGATCGAATTTCTCATCCCAACTTGGAGCTATGAGCCTGAAACTATGATTCCAAGTACACCGTCAATCAGACTTCATGCCTGAAATTACGAGCCCTTTCTCATTTCTGCCTTACTCTCGTCTGGCCAGTACAGGGCACAAACGCTGCGTTAATATATAATATATTTCATTGGAGGGGAGCAGAGTAAAAATCTGCTGACCTTGGCCGTCGAAGAGAGACCCAGTTTTGCGACGACAACCGAGTGGAAATGTTTGGAAATAAAGAACGTTCGGCACCGGGTTAAAAGCATTTGAAAGTATCTCGCTCGCGAGAAGATAACGCTCGTTCTCATGATAACAAAACAAAAAATTGTAAATTTTCTCGCAGTATTTTCAACTTTACCGAGCATAGTGATGAAAAAATGTACCATTATCAAGGTGATACCGTTTACTTCCATCGATATACATTATGACACGTCAGCCCACTTCGCCAGGTGCCAGACCTTTTGATTTGCACCCGGACCAAGGAGCCCGTGGATGTACGCCAAGAGATAGGAGAAGAAAATAGGTCAAATGTCCTACGGGTTGAGGATGGATTATTTTGTAGAGAGGAGGAAGGGGAAGAGGACGCCTTTTTTTTTGGGAATACTTCCTTCCGTCTCAACACCACGTGTAAAAAATGAATCACCCCGAAAGCAACCATCTTTGCCCTCCCACTTAATGATACGTTAGAGTGCAATTATCATACGGTAACGTCTAACGAAAGACACTTATAGTCAATCAATAGGCGGAAGGGAGACGATTGGAGGTCGCGAGAAGAGAATTTGGACGAGAAAGGGGGCAGATGCTCAACGCACGATTAGAGGCGACGGCATCCTCGCAGGTCGGAGACGATGAGAGCGGATTAAGAAGGAAAAGAGGACCGCAAGGATGAGATGGGATTGAAGATTTTTTGGTTCATTTGGTCGGCGAGAAAGATGGAAGCTGTGCACCCCCCTCCCCACACACTCACACACACCCGGAGTGCCTGCGTGCCTGTGTTTAGGCGTGTACCGCGACCGGGATGGGACGACCAGAGGAAGCGGCCGGGAAGGCACAAGGAGGCATTAAGTCGAAAATAGCACCCGGGAATCGATATCGGAAAAGGAGGCGTTTCGGCTCGTCTTACGCTGAATTGCACGGAACGACGCATCGAACGGCAGCCACATATGGCTTCCACGGAACTTATTTTCTCGTGGAAAAGATTTAAGAAGCATATGAAAGAATGGGGCCGAAATAAATATCACTTGCGAAAGTACAAGCGAGAGAGAATTTTTTTAAACACTTTAATGTATAATGATAACATCTTAATTTAACAAGCTATTTTAAAATACGTCGCTTTCGGGTTGGCATTAATATTTAACCCGAAAAATTAACGGGTATTTTGTTGGTTAAATAAATTAACTTGCTAATGAAACAATATAATAACTCAACCTAAAAAGTATAGTAAGAGACATAAGATCTTGCAAGACATAATTATAATTTAAAACACTCGAATTCCAATTTCGAAGACTCTTGTACTAAAATATGAACTACAAAATGTCTGTTAAACTTGATCCATTTTAGCAAATAATAACAGGACTAAGAGGCATTCGGGAACGAGAAGCATACATAATTCTATGCAATTTCACTAACCAAAGCCTCCTTTTGTATTAATTACGACCTGCTTTAGGCTCTGAGTAAAAAGTATAATGTATTGTTAAAATTATGATGCAAGAACAATTTTTTTTTATTTACAAAATTTATGTGCCTCGGACAAAAACTAAGTATGTGATTATTTTCCAATAACAAATGGGTTATCATTAGTAATCATCACTCCTTGGGTTGATTTAACGTGCTCTCCAATAATGTCTCTCCTAATTTTTAACCTAACCATGTCTTTGTTCTCCTGCTTTCACCTTTATTATGACTTGGTCCTCATAAAGTATATCATCCCGGGTTTATTTCTACAGTCCCAATCATTCACATTTACTTCAACACATATCTTTTGAGAACCTATGTACCTTAAAATATTTTGGACGAATTCAACCGTTATTCTTTTAGTTTTCCATTGGTATCTTTCCTCTCTCAGTCTGTGCAGAAATCATTTACACGCGCAGACCATTTTTGCAGATTTTGTGCATTACTTTCGAGGATATAAGGACATGTTAAAGAATAGATTCAAATGAATGTTTAAACTAATATTTCTGCATGAATCATAGTTGATCAAAGTGTACCGACGCTCAAGGGATGTCCTTCGAAGAATTTTGAGGAATATCAGCAAAATCTGAAACAAATCTATTTTTACGAAAATTTTGCCGACCCCCTTTTAATACAAACCATGTGTCATCTCGACTGAGACAAAATTTTCAACGCAAAGAGAAATCATTAAGAATGTTTTCAGATGAATCCAACTAGCGATGGCTTTTCTATGAAACCGCTATGCTGGTGAGCGTTTTATTATTTTTTCTTTGCGCTCATTCCTGAAGGAAAAATATAGTTTTCAGAATAGATATTCTTAACACTATTTGAAGACAGGATATTAGAGCAAGACGTACTACAATTTTAGATAGCCCAAGTTTAGATAATTTACATGACATTGCATTTCAGTATAGGAAATTTCACTTTCGTTCCAATTTAGAGCGGTTTAATTTGAAAGATTTTTCAAGAAAAAGCCATTAAAGGCTTTCCTGAAATTATAATAGGAAAATAAAATTCTCACCGCTATTATCTCAAAGAGAATACCACAAAAAGCAGCTAGATGTCCTGTATGAGGGACTAGGGGGAACAGAACGGCGTGTCTATTTCCTCAGTGACATCGTTCTTTCTTGAATCATGCTAAATTACTTTTACCGGAGGGATCTGTTGCTCATAACACCCGCGACTGAACGCAATTTAAGGGAGAAGTACCAATGAAAACATTATCTCGTGCACTAGCTGCATGCTAATAGGTTTAGACGGAAATGAATAATTATTGCATGTCAACATGCCATCCCACAAGTCCCACCCAGAAACGTCCCTTATTTACATTTTCCCCAGGAGAAACGTGCGCCCTGACAGACAATATCCATTGAAGATACTGAATTGCTGTAACATTTTCTTTCGGCAGAATCTCAAAAAGATCGTCCCCTGTCCTCGCACGCGCGTTGATGTGGAACGGACGGTGGACGATATGAGGTTGATAAAATAGCCACATACGTGTATGCAGGAGGGGCATCGGACGGAAAAACAAAGGAGAAGATCGCCGACGCAGGAAAAGGGCCTCGGAACTCACCTCGCAAGGCAAAGGCTTAATTTCAGAAGGTCGGCGGGAAGGGGATGGGCAGAATGGGCGGGGACGAGGAGGGGAAGAAGGAGACGGATGAGGAGTGTGAGGAGCCGGGTGCCACGCGACTCCTTCTCCACCTGCCTTTATTATCTCGCCGCCGCCCCTCCCTGAACCCCCCTCCCTCCTCCCCTTACGACTGGTATCTTCGAGAGCCACTCCCCCACTCTTTACCTTCCAGTGCTACCTTCCCCAACCCACCTCCCTCTGGAGCAAAGGGAAAGGAGACGGGGAAGCCGACACCTAAACGCTATACTCCTCGTCTTCCCGACCAATGTGTGCCCCAAGGCACGGTCTTTTCGCCACCTCCCCTTCCGGGCCTCGGGACACCGGCCTCTTCCTCCCGAACCTTTGCCTCTCCAGGTGCGCCGAGGATAATGGTCCCCCCACCCGAAAAAAAAGAAGACTGCGAATGGAATAGACGGAGAGGTGGGGTAGGCGTATGAGGAGTTGCTGGCCGGGGTTTGGGGAAGGGGACAGCAGGGGGGAGGGGGGTCGAAGCAGCAGACCGGCGACGGGGGAAAGGATATGTAAAGGAGGGGTTGAGGAGTGATGGGGGAAGGATTCCACCGTGCACTGCTCCAGTGTAGAGCTACCCCCCACCTCTAACCGGCCGTGTGCCCCGTCGCGTGCCTCGGCCTAGACGGGGGAAGTCGGAGTGGAATCGCCCCGGAGCTATAAGGATGAGGCGTGGAATACAAAGACACGAAAAAGGGGAGGGGAAAGCAGGATTGCAGGTATAGGAGACACCCGGTGGGGTGAAAGATCCGACATGTGCACTGTGAGGAGGGGAGAGGAAGGGGAATTGTGAGGTATACCGAAACAGGCGGGACGAGGGGGAGTGGAGGGGTCGAGTTTGCGAGTGGTACTGCATGAGGGTTTTGCGATGCAAAGGTTCGGGAGGTAAGGGGGGGCATGCAAGAAGAGGAGGAAGTGTTGTGCGAGGGTATTTCCCTACCCCTTGGAGGGGCGACCATGTGATGGCAGGTCTCTCCCCCATTCTCCCTCTCCCAGGGGCAGGTTCTTGCCCCCGCCCTACCCTGGGTCTAGCACCTGGAGTCTGGAGGAACATCGGGAGGGATCGCCGTGGTGGGCTTTTGGGAGCATGGTCCCCGAGGATAATGGTTTCGCGAAGGGAGGGCTATCTCGCGGCTGGGACGTGGCGCTCGAACTCGATCCCTCACCGCGGAAGCCTTCGAACAACACGCACTCGCGTATGCGCTTGTTGCCATGGAACAAGGGTTGCGGCGGACTGACCTAAACATGAATATTTCGCTCCGTACCTACGTACCAGGTGTCGGTTTCAACTATGAACTTGATTCTACTTTCAAGAAACGATACTGAATTGCATTCCTTTAATTGCCAATAATAAAAATAAAATCTTTAATTTTCCTTTTTCATTATAAATATCAAGATTCCCACAAACGGGTACCGAGAAATTAACGAAAATATGCAGAAGACATTTTGCTAACTTTGAGAAAGTAGTCAGCATTATTCTACTTTATTTTGCTAATTTACAAGTTTCCTCTTAAACAAAACGTACTAAATGCAATCATTAATGACTTCTACGAAAAAGCGAGGGAAAAACAGACGAAACGGATATTTGATCCAATTAGAAATTTTCTCGAATATATTCAGTTGACGTTATTGTATTCACAATAGTAAATAGTAATTAAATGATCCTTAGTGACAAACCCCATGATTACAACACGTAATACAAGGTTCTTTACGACCATTCCTCGTGAAAAACATTACGTACATAAGTTATGAAAGGAATAGTCCAAAATATCCCTTCCATTCAGAATATCTTTCAGCTTTTGTCCAATATCAAGAATTGCTTCTCGAAATCTGCCCTTCGTGTATGGAAAAAACTTATCAAAAGCGTACGATTGTATTTATCCATTTTTGAAAGTTATAAAGTTGAAAGAGCAATTATTTTTACAAACCTCTGGGAAAATGCCTTCTATACAGCCCTCGAATAAAATTGGGGAAGAAAATTTCATTTCAGAGAGCCTGAATATATTGAAGCTATTTAGCGAATTACCGTCGACTTAGGGGGGATATGATGAAGCTACACTGACAGAGAAAGGAACCTACCCCACGACCCCTGGTGTTTTTGCCAACAGGAAGGGTGAAATGCACACTAATACGCTTGGTCTCGTAGCAACGTCAGCGGGGCAGTCAACAGCTACCGAGAGAGAGGGTAAAGCCATTGTAAAACGATCAAGAGCGATGGCTTATGAAGAAGACGGACATTTATTGCTGTAATTACCGCGGCAGAGACAGCGAGAGGAAAAGCCTCACTTCGTTCTGTCTTGACTACGAGAGTACCTTCGGTTTGATTAGAATCTTTTCAAGTACGCAAACGATACCTGGTTACATTTGAATTATTATTTCTAAAAATGGCAGTGGTATGTAAATAATGTTACTGATCAACGATGTCACTATGTTGCTGAAAGATAATTTAGAAGAAAACGATCACATTGATGGAATGTCATGAACTTTGGTCACTGCTCCCGAGTAACTTTGAGGGGTTTTAAGAAAAACACTTGATACTAGATTCGATTAGACTAGATAATAGAAGAAAGCAATATTTAATATTTTATAATATCAATTACCACATTAAATTTTACAAAAATGTGCGTTCCGGTTTAGTCGTAAAACAAGTACCTTTTGTCTTATTTATCTATAAAAATACAAACTGGTTCTCAAGAAGAAAACAATTAGTATACCGCTTTACCTTCAAATGAAAGCGAATGGAGGCAATGACATATCGTGCTTGAGTCAAAGTATTTTGTAAGTTTTGGGACTATTAGGCACTAATATCGCCCAAGGTGGACAGCATGGAGATATTTGTGTGTGTGACTATATATATATATATATATATATATATATATATATATATATATATATTTCGCGAAAACAAAAATACTACTTTGATCTGTTCAGTATTGGTTAATACAACTGAAGAACCTATCTCTATTGTAAATAATATTTTTCCTGAGGATATCAGCACTGTTCATAAGAGACTATGAAGAGAGCTACATTTTTATTTTAAAATTACAATTTACAGCTTGAATCGAATGCATGAATATTCAATCAAAAGTACCTGTGTAAGTGTACTTTTTCATGTAAATGTATACATCTATACACGCACTATAACCTTGGACTCCATGGACTACAACCTTGACATGGTGGAAGGGCTTGTGTGTTCCGATGACCCCTAGAGCTGTGCTGGCGGGAGTAATGATAATTGCTCCTGGTAGGGTCACCCATAGGTCGAAGGTTAGGAGCCAGACGAAAGGTAGTCCACGCAGCGTCTGTTCCTTAGTGAGGCGGTTGGAAAGGCGTCTGACCTCTGTGGGGTGCTCATTGAGCGATGGTGTGACGTTAAAAACACTATTGATGAAGGCAACGGGAAACCACCTCTTATTATTATTTCCTCGATTTCCACGGTACAGAGGAAATGAGACCTGGCAACTACGGAACTCGGTCGAACTGGCCGTGTGTCGTGCCCGGCAAAGGGAGTGGCAAGGCTACCGATGTCATCTCGCGAATTGTTGAAGTATGCATGCCATCAAGCAATCATATACGTAAGTAGGAAGAAGTCGATTGGGGATACGATTAGTTAGAGAACATAATCGCGTGTGTTCCTGCAGGGAAACATTTGATAGTGATGGGGGATTGGAATGTGACGGTAGCCAAAGGAAGAAATTGGGATTGCGGTTTAGGTACGGGGAATGACCGCTGGGAAGGAGCAATTCAGTTCTGTAGGAGACAGGGTTTAATTATCACCCACCACTTGCTTTAGACACCACAAAAGGCGTAGATATCTCTATTTTATAGGTGTAGAAACCTCAAACATCCCTCGCCATACGCACTTGCGCTTCCTTTCGGAATATTATTCACCTGTAGAAGTTAAACATATTCTTTTAAAGGAATCTTTACGGGATAACTAGCCCAGAAATTGCAGTTATTCATTAATTTCCAATGTAGAAAACACTCTTTGAGGAAACTTCAATAGAATTTTAAGATTTTCTGGGGGTCACTGTCGATTTGAGGGCATAACAACCCTAAAACGATGAACATTCGTTTCATTACCTAATTGTTCGCAGATGAAGAGAAAATGGCAGTCGTCCGCTTGAGCAAGTGAGGAATACTTAAGAAGATGGAAACGGAAGAAAGCACCAAAAGATTGGTGGTAACTTTCGACGAACGAGATAAGCACAATCACCACCTTGGGAAGGCCGAATCGGTTTCCTCTTCCCACACGCTCACTTCGAAGCTGGGCTGTTCAAGATTCGCATTTGTGTTTAATGGCATCGAGAGCTTCCCGAGGGTCAAGAGCGCGAATCACTCGTAATGATCCATCATCTTGAATCACGTGTAAAAGTCCTTATAAGGGAAACTAATTTCGCTACTTAACGTAGGTAAGGAAATAGGATTGGAACTGGAATTAGAATAAAGCATGTATTTTAAGTGTAAAATTTACATTTGCGAGGTAACCTGCTATCGATCGCTAGGGGTGATTACACATCGTACAAGCGACATCTAAGTTTAGGGGTAATTAATGCCAGTTCCCAATAGTTTAAATAAGTCAAATAAAGGAATGCATTTTTACGACAACAACATGCGTTACGTACGTGAGAAAAACTGTCGTTGAAAACACACAAGGAAAACCGTTAACTATTTCAAAAGATCATTTAAATTTTTAATTTGCCTTGTTGGGTTACATTTCATTGCTGGGTTTAATCCAATGGAATATCCAAATTTTGAGATAATTGTATAAGTACAACGGAACTGAATACTGTAGTTGATAATGTTTATTTCTATCACCAATGTGATTATTATCTAAATATGCGAGGCAGCAGTCCGCTATTGGTTGGAACCTCTATTTACCAGAAAATACTAGGCAAAATGATTTTTCTTAGGCGTTAACTAAATCTAATTAATAATTATACTTACAAGAATTATGTAACTTGTGATTCTACCCACTAAAGTTAATTAAAAAAGATTAATATTTATAAATACAATTAGTCTATTTAATTTTCGTTCCTGGAGTACCTATATCTATTTTTAAGTTTCATTACAGGTAAATTACAACTCCATGGTGAATGTAATTTGACAATAAATTATAATTTACTGAATTGATGCTCTTCAAATATTCGTATCTTCCTTAAAAAGAATATGGTCAAAATCCAAGGTTGATCATTCCAATGAACCTAATTACGGTCTTACAGTATGAGACATTAAAGTGTAGCTCCAGATATATTAAGTAAGAGAAATCGTAATAGACATAACTCGCCTGGCAGCCGCTAAATACCCGCCGGTAGTCAACCTTTATGTAAATTTCGATTAATGCTTCCACAAAAATTGCACAATTCAACTTGTAATGGTCGCTTTTCAAATTCAGTTTTTTTTCAAAGCTTCAAAAACTCCGTGAGCGTGATAATTTTCAATTTTTAATGAAAAACAATAATTTTGTAATTCCACAGTATTTTATATGGAGACGACCCGGGTTTCGATGTTCAACGTCATCATCAGGTGCATAATTGGTGCAGGTGTGCGTGGATAATTTTCAACGACAGAGGAGGGCAAATGGGGCAAAATTTGAGGGGGGGAAAGAAAGACCGAATGAGACGAAGGACGAGACACCTCGAAAAGTGTATTCGTCTGCGATATAAAACAGAAGAGTGATGGAAAGAAGTGACGCCCCATTCACTTACACGAAACATTTAAAAATTAAGAGAATCGTAAACATATCAAGCGTAACCAAGGCGACGCAGCAGGTTGCGAGTACCTGTGTACGTTCTGGTAACCAATCGAACTCAATTAAAGTGTGAGTGGTAAGGATAAATGCCCTCGTGACGAGACAGGCAAACGCACGACGCCATTAATGCGACCACGAGTCGAAGTAATCGAAGGATAGCACGCACGGCGCACGTGCCGGCACGCTGTCCACGGGAAGAGACAAGGGAAAATCGCCGCCTGATGTTTATAGGGTCGCCTGCTAAGGTTTCTTGCCATATCACTCACTCCTTTTATTTTTCGTAAATTCCAACTAGCTGCCCCTTACGATTAACAATCCTTCAATTAGCAGTGCTGATAATGATTCAAGCAGTATGATCAGAATTGCGTGCCTTCTTCCACATCCTCTTAGACGCTGTACACGTACACGTGGCCATCAGATGGAATTGTGGCTGAGGATGGTGTTTGTATAAAACCAGCCTACGTGCAGCTGAAAAGTTTTTGTAATTCATTTCATAAGAAGAAAATTACCTCATACAGCTATAATAAAGCTTCAATTTGATCTACCTCGCTTTAGCGCGAAATGGGAGAGAAAGAGAAGGATTGTTTTTTTATCTATCGCTCTGAGAGTTTCTCTTTATAATGGTGTATTGAAATAATCGTTCTTCCTCTCGCAGCCGGACCAAACAAACTCTCCTATCTGCACTCTTATCACCCCCGAGTGGTCCTCTTTACTTACTTGGACAGGATATGAAACGATTCTTTCAGTATCATTCGCGTAAGTAAAATCTAACGCCACCATTCAAAAAGTAGATTCTATGCTCCCTTATACTTTACTCGTTAGATCATCGAAGTACACTATACCCAACAATGTGTACCTTTAAAATTTGCGAGGATCTTATTACAAGACTGATTGAAAGTATTTCTGCCATCTTGAAAGCTCCCTACTGCGAACACGGAATAGTAGCGCAAAAATACCTCAAGGTGCATATTATTCTAAGAACGAAACAAGTTTCAAAAGCGATTCCTTTGCGCTCACACCCTGAACGCTCCTGGTATAGTGATCCTTTAGATATATAGGAGTGAAAATTATTCTTCCACGGGACGAAATATTTACTGCTAGATTAGCAGGGTTCATGGAAAAATCAAATGCTAGGGATATTAAAAAAAAACGTTAAGCACGATCCAAACTTATGATATAGTTTTGGGGGGCTGTGAGCGTCAACCAGTGAGTGAGTTATTCGGCAGTTCCGCTAAAATAAGCACGCTTGCTCATGATGTAGAGTTCTGATTTTTTCAAAATTTCCACAACGTTGCAGAAGATAAAGGAGGAGGGGAGAATCGTGAGGAAAAAAGCATGCTAAAAATTGCATCGAGAAAAATGCTCGCACCCAAAAACGGCACCTCTTGTTTTCAGCACGATTGAGGACGTAAATCAATCATCGTCCTTCAGATTTCGCACCACGGAAACCGACTCAACACGATCCACAGCATTGCCACAAATCATTCGAGTCGATTCACAAGAGAAGTAATCGAAAACTTTGCGAGGAACCAAATATGCGTTGCGGAGAGGGATTAACCGCAAAAAAACGATCCATTATCGCGACTAAGACTTAAACAAAAATATTAGTTAAACTGTTTGTCAGTGTGCTATCAAAGGATCACTGCTCACCCTCATTCATTTAATTTTTTTTAGCATGACATGCTTCAGGGAAAACTTCCATTTTCTTGTAAAGATCACTGCGGCGTTTAACGAAACGTTTATGAATTAAAAAATAGATACGACAAATGTGTATTTCATTTACAGAGCCACCCATTCCTAATTTCGGAGCAAATTACCTAGAGTTTAAATGTAGTGCTGTCGGAATACCTGGTCTGTCCCGCAAGGGATCATGCCACACATTTCGTAGACATAATTATTTAATGACCGCAAAAAATGCAATGAGAGAAGATAACCGCGCGAAGGCTCAGAAGTGGCTGCGGTTGGAGAAGGCTAAAGGGAGCAAGAAAAAAAATAAGTGGGAGTGGACGAGAGAGGAGGGGATGGGAGGCGCGATGGGTGAGGAGGGAGGGGGGAAAGGCAGACGACGGAGAGGGGAAAGGGGCGTTGCCCGCCATTGAGGAGTCCACGAGCAGCTAAGCGCCACCTGGCACGACGCCTGCAGGATTCTCGAAAGATGTTTCTCGGCAGCTCCTCGGGGAGGTTTTCATGCCTATAATTCATCGTGCAGGGGAGAAGTACGACATAAACAGCGTTTGAGGGGCAGGTGCTCCCCGTCCACCGCGCGCCACAGCCAAAGGCGGGTTGAAGTACTCGTAAGGAGAGAAAAAGAAGCTAGGAAATGATCGCGAGACTCCGTATGAAATCTAGAAAACCTTTTTTTTTTAAGGTTAGGGTTGCCTTAACACAACTCCTCTATTTGTCTCTCTCTCCCCCTCCCCTCTCTCTCCTACGTGCATTCAAACACAAAACTGCTCGTGCCAATAAAATGCTTTACTCGTGCTGGCATTCATTGACGATTATAACAGATGACCGATTCCCGACCTCTACACTCCACGGAACAGTCACGCTTCGCAGCGCGTTTCGGCGAGTAGTTTTTTCTTGTTTTCGAGATTTCCTTACCTGCCCTCTTCAATCCCAACATCCCATTTGTGGAGTGGTGGCACTCAAAGTTGAGCAGCGTGAGGACTACTTTAATTACGATGCATCGGTGCCCTCGAAAATTATCGAATGTCGATGATTTGTAAATAATTTTTTTCGCCCATATATTGAGTTAATTAAGTGGTTTAACACAACTAAGTTTAACTACAACATTAGAGAGTAAAGGCATCCTAAGCACTTAAAGTTAACTTAAGTATCTAGGAAGCGGTTTGGACCAAGATAGTCAAATTCGTAGGGGCATACGAAAAAGAATTACGTTAGGGAAAGAAGGTTTAACTAGGAGGGGCAAGAGGAGTTGATGCATGGGACGTTGATAAAGGATGTTAAGAAAAGACTAAAACTCTGATATGGGACGTGGTTTTGCTTGGCTCGGAAACTTGGCTCTTGAAGCAAGAGAGAGGCGTAAACTGGAGCTCATCAGATTTGGGTGTGGATAAGAATGGAAAAATTAAAGGCTCGAAAAGAAACGAACGATGAAGCACTAGCAATTGCAGAAGAGAAGAGAGATTGAATATTGAAAACTGTGATAGTGGGAAAACTTAGGCAGGATAGGTAGGAATAGGAAGAAAATACGGAATGATTGACGGCATGAAGGTAGGCTGATATGTATACGGAATTTAAGAAGGGCTTACTGCATTTTGAATGCTATGGTGTAGAATATCACACTGTGATATCCTGATGGCAAGGTTTAGTAATTTTGCAGTGCAGTCTGTATGTTCATCTAAAACATACCTTAAACGGCAGACTACCAAACATAAACGGGAGACATTAGAATCAACAGCGCTATTTAAACTCAATGGCAATGTGAGAGAAAATTTGGTATTTTCCGTGGCTTAAAGACTCATGCGTGAAGGGAGGTCGAACCAGTTTAAGTAAAATGTTTAAAGAATAAAAAATTAACAGTCCCGGCACAACTTTAAAGGACATTGAAATTCATGATTATTTTACATGTATATGCATAATATACCCATAAAATAAGAATTGAGAAACCTAAGGGTACCGCGCACCGATGTTCGAAAAGCCACGCAGTAGAGTGTTCAGCTCGTTCCTCGACTCACAGTGCTTCACCCCCTGTTTCTGGAGAGGTAAATGCAAATGCGTTCGTCTCACGAAACATCGTACAGAAAGTCGTGTCTGCTCGAAGCATCATCACACATTGCCGTCTGACTTTAATTTCAACTTGTCCGCGTGTATTTCGATTTTCTTCCCTAGAAATATTACTCGGAGTGGAGGCAAGAAGGCAGATGTTTTAGTTCGCGTTCCTGAGTCTACTTCCTTTGCGCGCGCGCGCGACAAGGGGGCGTCCGTTTCATCCGAGTGACCAAGCGCTTAATTTATTCCCTCATATGTCGGCACGCCCTCTGCATCAATTCTTTCGGAGTTACCTACTCCACACGGCCCCTTCCGAAATGAATGCGCCTCCGTACGGACGAGAGAAAGTAAATTCACTCATCAGTTAATGGAGACAAACGATCATTAGCCCACAACGATAACAGAATAAATAGTAAGTTTCAAGACCCAATTAGTAATTACTAAAACACCGGTTTATTTAGATAAATGACCAAGCGATGCTGAATCAGAAAAGATAGCCATTGATCTCTGAAATGTTTTCGCATAAGTGCTCTCAAAATTCATGAAGTTACGAAGTTATTGAATTGCATCTTGCATGTCGTGTGTTGAAATGAAATATCAACGAAGCAACTGAAATCACGTCATTATATTCCCATGTTAAATGAATAGATTTATAGATCAAATAAAGCTGAAATTTTGCATGCCTAAATGTGGCCTAATGCGTTATGGCATATGTCCTTTATGGTTTCATTAAAGTTTACCGAAAATCCGTCCGGTGAAACCAGGTTCTTTTAAGACGGACTCACACATTTTCAATGCATCACGATTACTATCAGTTTTACCAAGACAATACGTTCCCTATGAATTAACTTTAATTCTGCTCTTCCGTGGTTCCTTAAGGACAAGAGTACATCAAATGTGTTGAACAAACGCCAACCTGTCACGGGCCATATATTTAGAAAAAAGCTCATCAATGTTCAAGGGTCCATTTTAAGAGCATTAGTTATATAAAAAAAAGACAAATACAACTGCAATTTCAGAAATAAAAAAGTGCTCCATTCATCCAGTGAGAAGAATCTAATTTATGAGTTGGGTGCCACATAAAAAAGAATAAAAAAAAACTGTGGAAAAGCAAAGTATTACCGCCACGCAAAAGTGCAATTTCCTCAACAATTTAAGTCCGGCCACCGCCCTCGCCTATGGTTTACGACGCAATGAAATACGCTGACATCCTTCTCACCTGCCGAGAGCCCGTTGCCACGGGGGAAGAGGGATGCACAGTGAACAAAAATGGCCGCGTCCCAAAGTAAGTGCATTGACGCCCACTCGAGGAAAAAGTTGCCCGTCTTGACTCGGATGTTGGCGCCGCTCCTCAACCTTCCGGAGGAAATTCCTGGCGGTGTCCCCTCAAATAATGAACCTCATCCTGTCTCTCCAAGGCATACCAGTGCTAACATAAAGAGGCAGGCAGACACGCGCCTACCACCCTATCTTCGCCGGACGAAGAATGGAATGCCGCTGGATGCTTCCGAAATGACGTCAATGTTCTTCGCGTCTCCATCGATGGAATTCCAGCACAAGCAGGTACACACTTGACGTATATACGTGTGCAAGGCTGCACCCTTGGCGGAGTATAACAGATGGATGACAGTGGGATAGATCAAGTTGCGCCAGCATTAAGTCTGTCGGCAGAGTGCGTAATGGCAATTGACAGACGTGAATACCTACCTTAGCTCATTTTGCGTTACTCAGGGTTGAAAGAAATTATTTTCACAGCAATATTAGCGGATTTTTCCATTTGAAAATAGATAAACTGCTCTCGAAAATTGACCAAATATACTTGCTTTACACTAATAATGGAAAGTCGTGAAAAATTCGATAATTAGATGTTCGAAATCTAGCATAGCTTCTTCAATTTTCTCTGAATGACCGCAATGACGTTCGTATGTTGACACTTCCTCCACCGAATGCTCTCAATGCGGCCAAATGTAAGAAAATACGGATTCGCATATTCTTGATAGATCATATTTTATAACAGTATTGTCAAGAGATTTATTTTCCAGATTAATTTAAAGTAAACTAAACAGTCAGAAATCATACATTACACTTTTGTCATATTTGAGTTTAATTGATATTTGAGCGTGTAATTGCATAGTTCATTTATACTCTAGGAATCCGCAAAGGAATATAGTAGTGCAACAATATGTTGGTAATCCGTGGTAATGAATTGTTATTGAATATGATAAATGTGATTAAGCCAAATTGCGAGCAGACAGTAATGAGTGCACCACCACCATATTCCACCTCTTCTGCATACTAAATGACTACTTCACCTGTAGGTATCTAGGTGTTCTCACTTTAAAGAGCTACTTATAAATGGGCTAATTCAGAAGGCATATAATGTATTTTTGTGTGATTCATGTAGTCGATGGTGCATGCATTCGGTTCAATCTAACCCAGGTGAACTCACTCAGTACATGAGGCTCTGGAACCTGTCACCACCATCCAGACGAGGGGTTGGATTTAAAAATGCAAATCAATGTGAAGAATGTGCAACCAACGATTCGTAATCCGTTTCGGGTCATTAATAGGATTCGGTAACTAAATTAAGATGAAAAATTAACAAATATCAATTTTATAGAAAATTCTTCCAATGGTGACCCTCTGAGGCCAGTCGAAATTCTGGTTTTTAAGGTACTATGACTGAACAATTGTATAATTTTCTTAACCTAATGCATCTCAAAGTCTAAATGCGCATAGTAATCATACAGTGAAATTAATGCACAACATATCCTGTTTCGACGATTGATTTCTCATAATAATCAAGGTCTTTGCCTTACAAGAAACTAGTACTAGACGGAGGAATCATATATATGGGGAGAAACTTTATAATAAAATCATTGAAAGGCTGCCGAAGGCAATAACAGCTGTGTGTACTTCAAGTAATATCATACCAGAAATAACACTACGAAAATGTATTAGGTTAGCACAATACAATTTACCGCTGAAATTAATTCTTGAATCAAAATTGTTTAAAATTAATGTTTTACTTAATACCCATCTTAATGCCCATCCGCCATAATTTGCGAAAATCATTTTTTTCTTTTTATATCACATTGAGAAACCCGGCGTCTGTATTAGACTACTCTTAAGGAAAGGCGCCAAGGGCTCCGACGAATGGCGTACTCAACTTAAAGTCCTCTGCGCATAGCACCTCAAGTGGGGTTTGGATATCAATGAAAAATATTCAGTCCCCATCGGAAGTCGAACCCGGACCCTCGTGGTGACAAGCTACTACATTAGTCACCGCAACAACCTAACCCCCACGTTTCTAGGAGATAAAAGACCGATCCCCCCTACCATTTGTCTTCCAAGTGTTCTCAATCTTCAGATATGGCGTTCTAATATTCCCTGGGGTGCTTTCATTATAAATTATCAGGCATGTTTGTATTCATTTTGACTCATTATTGATTGAAGGCGTCACTACATCACACGTAAATAAAAAACACGAAAATTTAAAGCTATAGATCGACACATTCGATGAATATCCCTAGCTGGGATAGCAGTTGCCAATCCTTTAGTCCCCGATATACCCCTGAGGTCATCTTACACGGACGGCAGGCGCATACACAAAATAGGGTTCGTTCGGCTCGAATGCGGCCCTGGATACTGCCGGACTCCAGGTGCGGAGGAATAATGGGATGCGGGCACCACGCAATTCTGATAATAGCGACGCTCGAAGAAGCACTGACCGACACGCGTAGATGAGTCGCACGGGAAAGAGGAAGAGGACTCCAGGCCGGGAGGGAGGGAGGTGTGGGGAAGGCGAGACGGATGGAGGCAAGGTGGAGAGAGGAGGGATTCGGTGTAAGGAGAAAGAAGGCTTTCTTTCACGACGAGGAGTCACCTTGCGGCAAGGGTGAGCGACAGCGCGGAACACGCAGTGATGTATGCGAGAGGCAAGGACGAACGGATCGGCTGCACGTGTATTAGGAACCCCAGCGTTTGCCTTATAGCCTCTTTGTTTGATAAACGAATGGCAATGGCGAAACCTCTCTCGTTTAAACGGAGAGTTCATCATATTCATCGGCACGAGGGCAGCACGATCACACTTTACAATACTGCAGGAGGGGCATTTCAGCATAAATTTATTAGAAAAAAAAATAGTTTCGTTGTTACTTCTCTGTACTCGCACTCGTAAACTACATTGACGTTAATGCGGGATTTTTTCATCGTTCAATCTTTTAGGGTCCTCTTATTTTTCTTTACTTTTATTTAGCATTCGTAATTTTTTCGATTGAATTGCGTATTTTGTGTCCACTTCACTGTCTTCTGGAGTGACCACAAATAAAATCACCTTGTGAAATATGTAAGCCATGTCCTACCTCAAGAATTTTTTCCTAAAGAAAATTATTTTGTGATTTATTTATATTTTTTGGGATTAGATAACATTCCCGTATATCTACTCAAGGATTTAGGTAAACGGGAAATGTAGAGATTTTATGAGCTAATGTGTAGTGGTACTATATGTACGCTAAAGCTGTCTTCCGAACTAGGCAAATCTCAAACGGTGTTGAGTAACTGTGGGAATCATTTCCGTTTGTTTGATTAGACCTACAAAAAAAAATTTTTTTTGGTGCCGGGAATCTTTGTGATGATTTTAACTATATTTGTAGAGCTGAATCCAAATATGAAATCCGTTTTTATTTAACAGCTCTACTTTTTTAGATACGGCACATCTCACGAGTAGTTGTTTTAATATTTGATATATCCCGGAAAATAATTTTCAAAGTTAAATAAATTTATAAGTATACTAATTTATAACCACTCTGCGGTGTTCCTTTTATTTTCAATAAACTGTCAATAAGTTTTATGTATATTTCTATATTGTAGGCCAATGAGATAATTATTAATATAATATTCCCATATCATCATGTAGAAGATTTTTTTACGTAAGTAACAACATATCTATATCTTGAAAACTATAGCTGATAGGAAAAAACTAGTGTCATAATTGGATTCAGCGCCCCAATTTTTCTTTAAATCAGCATTAAAAGCTCCGGCACCAAAACCACTGTTGGCCTGTGTTATCCAATGAATTGTACATACGGTGGAGACAAATTAAGCTTGGAAAAAATGTATACGTGATTTTTCAGAGAGAATAACAGTTATTTCCCATTTTAATAGGATACTTTTTCCATAAAAGACAAATTTGATCCTTATTTCAACGTTCATACAAATCCTAATCGATGGATGCTCAAAACCTTCAAACTCAATCCAAGGCCAGTAGAAGCTTTAGCTACTGCTCCCTCGAATTGGAAATTAGGAATAAACCCTGGATTCTGAGACATAAAAATGCAGTTTATGAATACTCTGCCCTAAATAATTCGAAATATCGTCCAATATGAAATTACTTCACCCCAACTACGAAAAGCTTACATTTTGAGACGCTGAACTGAGCATGATAACTCACTACGGATAGCGATAACAGGTTATTCAACAGTATGAACTGTGAAACAGAGGCTGATTGTCATATTATTAAATGTCAATTCATAATAAAAACGCTTACCATTGTTCATAGTTGCATTCCTTTTCTATCTGAATGAATTCCCATAGAAGACTTGTTACCACCGGGAACACAATGAGATATAGAGCACACGGATGGTTGAGGAGGCCATATGCAGGCGTGAAGGTTCAAAGAGGTTCTAAAAGGAGGTATGATGACTTGCCGAAGGACTTACGAACTTATGAAATGATCACATTACCCTCTGGGGCGAAGAGAAGCGAAAATAAACAAAATCTCTCGTTAACGGCTGGAGAAGAGCCAAATAGACTTTCGTTTCAGTAATTCTGACAAACCATTACGAGGAGAACCGAGAGGAAGTACGTCCTTCATCAACCCTCAGAGAAACGTAGAACATATTCTGCATCTCTTTCATGAAATAGCATGTATAACATAGTAAGTAAATTTAAGAAATGGGTCATAATATGGGTTAACAAAGAAATTAATTATTGAACACCACGGTGTTCTTGCTTGAAAAATTCCTAATAATACTAATATGGATGCTAATAAGTGAGCTAAGAAATGTTTACATCGATAAAATATTGAAAAAATACCAGTTAAATCATAAAATTTTTATGCAAAATAAAAATGAAAGTATTTTAAATGGTAAAACTTACTACTTAATGGAGAGGCAATTGTATATTTAGTTTATTTTTTTATTATTTTATAATTGTTAAAAAATAATGATAAACTAATCAAACCTTCAATTTCAGGACGATGGTTTTGATTTATTTTTAAAATTCCCCACACAGCTCACAACCACTCTTTATGCACATTAACGTTGCAGTGTGTACTCAAATATCGCTAACCCCACTAACAAATTACCTATTTTTATGTATTTACTCGCAGAAAGAAAGAAATTCGATATATCAATGCAACAATACGGTTTCGCTCGGCAATCGGAACCTCTAGAAAACACAACATCGAGCACCAAACGAAACTCACACTAAAAATTCGTTGGTACACAAACTTACCCACGGATATCATTTTAAAATATTTTTACAAACCGCACTTACTAGGAGCGAGGCACCCTCCATTCACCGCGACACAGTCTTTTGCCATGAAAGCCAACTCCGCGCTCGCCGCGGAACCCTTTTTCCCTGTCCCGAGGGACACACGTCGCATCCACCACAAAGAGAGAGAGAGAGAGAACTCGACATTGGTAAATGAAAAGTGCGGAGCTCGTACAAAAAAAACGAAGGAATCCGAGAAACAAGAGGAGACAGGAACAAATGACTATATTTAAAGGATTCGTGCACAAATGTAGTCACGGGAAGCGGCCACCGTTTCTCCCTCATGCGGTACAGAAGAAAAGAGAGAGAGAGAGATATGGAGAAGAGAAAAGGAGGGAAGAAGGGTGGATCTAGTGAAAGACCTCGAAATTATTTTCCGCAAAGCGTCAAAGGAGAAAGGATACCGAGGGTAGGGGAGGGGTACGGGGGGGGGAGTTTGAGGAGGAAGTGGGCGCGGCGGGGGGAGTGGTAGATGAGGACGATATACGAGCGGTTAAAAAGGAGAAGACACGGTAACACCTGTTGGATTACACTAACGAGACTGCTGTATTGGGAGTCGAGAGGGAAGTACGGGGTAGGAGGTAAGGGGTTAGGGAGGGGACCACGAGAGCAACGGTAAATGTGCGATCTGGGCGAAAAAAAACCCTTTTTGCGCCCTTCATGTACGTTCACACAAACACACATTCCCTACCCACCATTTTGAATCCATACCTTCGAACCCAACCGCGACCAACATCCCCCTCCTCCACTCTTCCCATAATCTCTCTCTCTCTCACACACACACACACACGCATAAAACGCATCCTTTCTTCCATTTCGGGTCCCTCCTCCATTTGGAGAATGGAGATGCCTGATCCGCAGTATACTCCTGGGAGCGATGAAGGGCTTGGCTCGTGCGTGCGAGAGAGAGAGGTGCAGAATGAAGGGGATTTGGTGGGGGGGGGTTGGTGGGCGATGGAGGGATGGGAATGAGCGGAAGGGGGGCCGATGTGTTGATGGGGCAAGCGGAGAGGTGTGACACCTTCGGGGGCCACCGCTCCCCTCCCCCCCCCCAAATGCCGAGGTGTGGCGCTGTGGAAAGGGATAGAAGTGGGTAAAGATGAGAGATCCAGTCCCCTCTTCAAGAGAAAACCACGCACAAAGGGAAGTGAACAAAAAGCTTTTTAATGAGACAAAGGTCTGTTGGTGTGGGTGTTGGCTCGGAGTCGACCCCCCAAGCGAGCGAGGAAAGGGAAAATGCCCGCGCCAAATAAGTCTGACTTTGGGATTCGGGGATTAACAACGTATGAGTACGTTTGATCGTCATATTTCAGTTTTCTCACGGAAAAATCCAAGTAAACTCGTTAATTCACTTCCTACTTCCATACAGAAGTCTTCGGTTTCATTATTATTGACTTTGTCTCGTGCATTTTGTACTTAAAATTTGACACGATGCATAATTGGAGCAGATGGTGACGGCAGTGGGCAGTAAGTCAACGTCAGAGTTATCAACAGAAACTATTGCGGAAAAAGTAATCAACATTTTGGGATTTCTTCCTGGAGATCCCCACCGGAATATGTTTGAACAAATAAGATCGTGTGCAGCGTGGAAGAGCTAGTTTTGTATAACATTGCAATGATAAACTTAGTAGTGTATAAGAGGCACTATGTTGGGAACCATTCGCAGAGGGGAAGGTTTAATTTTAGATCCAACCTCTTGGAATAAATTGGAACCAGTATTCTTTTGAGATGACGTTGAAAATGTGCCACGTGTATTAATTAGACCCATCGTACTGCGGTTGGAGAGGCAATGAAACTATGATTGGAGAGATTATTTGTAGAATAGACAGATTTCATGGAGGTATTTTTGCCGCAAACTATGAGGGATGAGAATAACTACGAACGACCACGGTAGGGTAAGACAATTTTATTATAAGTGACCTAGTGCTTTGCCATTATTTGATCCCCTCTATTATTCTTGCTACTCGGAGCGGGTCTCGCATGTGTACATAAGTATTTTGCCATTGTATATCATATTACATCTAGCTTTTCAAAACAATATTCCTATTTCACATAAATATTGGCAATTAACAATTAAGCAGCCCTTAACTGTGACGTTGCCTGGTGTGGAATCTTCTCCAGCCACCCTGTAGCGTTGGGTTGCTAGGTATCATGTATAGGTAGATAATTATGATTATGATTATAATCATAAAGTCATTATTGCACTTTTTACCCCCATAAATACGCCTCAATTTTTACTATTACTCTACTTTAAACTTGATATAACGCTTAAATCAGACCGCAGCATACAAACATGGCACAGTACGGCAGAAAGTCAATATTATCATTATCAACGGTAAAGATT
Source organism: Hetaerina titia (assembly GCA_037158775.1). NCBI lineage: Eukaryota > Metazoa > Arthropoda > Insecta > Odonata > Calopterygidae > Hetaerina > Hetaerina titia. The sequence continues at coordinate 74,761,819 of CM073772.1, read as the reverse complement.
GCTCAGAAACTAATAAAAATTTGAGTTTTGCCGCTGGTAGAAGTCGTTACCGAAAATGTAGTCGGTAAGAATTGAGTTATTTGTGAGAGAAGCTATCATGTCATTGTGAGAATAAATCGACGCAAGTGTACGGCCAGTTCATGGGGCTCGCCTGCCGAAGTACCCAATCGTGATAAGAAGATGGTTCGATGTTGCGGCCCGTTGAAAAATGGCATGGTGACATGAATATTGTCAGGAAAATGCTCTCAGATATTAATAAAAACAACAAATAACTCGAGATATAAATAATTGGAAAAACTGATAGAGGGTAGATTTACTTTGAACTCCCAAAACTTATTTTAGCAAACTGGAAGAATGTAAGGGAAAATCGTATGACCCTAATTTTTCCATTAATTGGTAATCTTGTTTAATTATTCCAGACCAAATTTATGAAGAAGGGCTGGGGTCGTGTAACGAACGTAAGTGAGAGAAAGAGATGCCAGACACAAAGTATTCGGGGATTAGTTTTTTTCCACGATAAAAATATCCCCTTACTGCTAATTCGGATTTTAAAAAAATGTCCATCCCTTGCCGTTAATGCAGGCAGTCCTGATGTATATCACTGGATTACCCGGTAGGTATTAGGAGCAGCTGGATTTTATGGGGTTGGGTGTCATGATTTTCGATAGAGATGAATAGAGTGAGGGTTTTTAAAATAAAAATCGTGGAAGGAAACCTAGAAAAGGATAAAATGTCATATATATTACTCGTCGAAAACGATCTGATATCAGTGGGAAGGAGGCAAGGGGTGCCCACGAACCGTAATCGAAATCCAATATCTACTTTCGTTCCGTTTTCATTTCGGCTGAATAAGGGAAGTCGAACAGACACGTATATTATCAGCGATATCGCCAAACGTTGGACTAGAGGAATGTTTTATAATAGCTATGAGCACATCATTCAAATACCTACTATTCACAGATCATTAAACGGAACAAAAAAGTGACCTTTTTTCATTGGAAATAAAACATATGGCATTTGCTGGATTCATAACTCCTGAAAATTTGCGAGAAAATTAATAATCTACAAAAAAACACGAAGGAATAAATGTTGTAGGCAAGAGTCGCTCAATTTCCCAAAAGTTCGATGCATCATAAAGCAACGAAATTTTTCTATTTCCTTTCCCCAGGATGCGCTTCATTTCATGAAAAAATTTGGTACATAATAAACCAACACGGAGCATTTCTAAAGTTCACTAAAATATCAATTTTCATGTGAAGGCGTTGTGGATCCATAAGGTGCGGACAGACCCAATTTCCCTTTTAAGTTCAACTCTTCAATCATGGAAAGCGTAATAATTCGAAATGAAATTATAACTGAAACAGTATCATTGAAATAGCTTACCATCATCAGTATACGCGATCACGTGAAAGAGTAATGCATTAGCATGTTCATACAGGCAAGTGAGTTCTGGTGTCGGTGGTTTTGCCTTTACTGTAGGCAACAACTACTAGTAAATTTAACCTATAGGGTGGTGACAGGTACCCAACTACAAGTGTACCAGGTCTAGCAATAATTGCGGAACAAGGAATTACTATTGATGTCAAGTTTTCAATGACTGGAGGGAAAAAAATCAGAATCAAATAAATAATATCTTCAACCATCCTAAAGCCATAATGCCTCACGTCTAAATTAAATATTATTTACGATTACTGAGATCTACCTAGAATAACATTTCAAATCAACATCGCACGGGACATACACAAAACTTACATAATTTTAATACGTTTTAGTCCACAGTCTTAGTTTTAAGTGACAACGAATTGCATCATTCACACTCTTTCAATCAAGAGTGAAAGTGAAAATAGCTTCAAAGAACGTGACGTGAAACCACAAAATAGGTGTACATCTAAATGAAAGTCACCTGATTTTAGAAGTAAAAATAAACTTTACTCGAGCAAAAGGGAATGTGAGGACTTTAGCATAGAGGGAAGGTCTTCATCCTTCTTCCTGTTGGTAACCAAGAGAAAAACATGTCTCTAAATGAAAGGGACCTTCACGCTAGACCGAGGAAAAACCCTGGAGACCATAAAGTTGAGGAGGGTCCCCGAAGGACGAAGCTGGAGACGGGGAGCAAGTTAAGGTGAGGTTTTTCATGGGGGGGGGAGGGGGGGCAACGAGCAGTCTTTGACGCGGACATCACCTTTCATTCCCCGACGAGAATCTCCCGGTGCACCTTCCCTCAGAACGGAGAATCACATAAAATTCCTTGCTTCCTCTCGAGGTCGACCACGCGCGTGAACCCCAACGCAGGGAGCCTACAACCCACAATCCTGCCCGCCCCAGGGTGAGGAAAAAGGAGAGGGACCTTCACGGGTCTTACCGTCTTGCCTTGCCTCGAGATCGTATTCTCATTACGTACCATTTCGTTTGAAAGGCGCCGTAGCGTCCAACGGGACGGAAAAAGGGAGGAGGGATGATGAAAGAATGGAGAGAGTCCCGAGGGAAGACGATGGCTGCTCACGGTGAAATGGACGCGGATATTACGGGACGGAGCCCTCACTCCGCGCTTCTCTTCTTGAACGGGCGTAGCGCACGACCTGGCCGGGAGTTTCTAAAGGGAGTCCCCTCAAAAGGAATGCGAATTTTGGAGAGAGAGAGGGAGTTGGAACGTGGGTGGGTGGAGAACTCTAGGCATTATTCAACAAAGAAGCACGACCGCCCCGTGGCGAGGCGCGTGTACCGACGAGCGCTCTCGAAAAAAATACGACTAGGGCAATTTCCGTCGAGAGAGACACCCGTCTTTTGACTGGAGGACCACCGAGCGAAACTGGAGGTGGAGGGAAATCGACGAGGGGTCGATTCCAAAAGCTATTTCGATTCATTCGATCATTTTTAACTACCCTTTTGCAACACTAGGTCCATTACTTTTTTCCAAGTGACGACGAAGGAAGTGATAAGTTTTGATGATAAACAGTAACTTTCACACCCCAATTGCACTCGGTGAATGAGTAAAAATTATTTTTTCATCATTTATCAACTGAGTGAATTCATGATTTTCTGGGCTAGTACCATTATTGGAAGTGGTTAATTAAAACTAAGTGAACAGACAAGACGAGAACCAGCCACCCTCTAATGCCTGAGAAAATGCTATCAGGAGGGTGAGTCCCAAGTTCGCCTCATCTTTAAGATTGGTTCACTGCACCCCTTCAATTTTCTCTTTCTCTCAGCTTCATGGGTATCGGGATGGTGCTATAGCTAACGTACAGGTTTTCTACCGAGAGAGCTCGGGTTTGAATGGCGAAAGCGGCAGATATTTTTCAGTGGTATCCCGATCCCTACTTGAGGTGCTTTGTAGAGAGCACTTTGAGTGCTTACGATGTTCGTCGCTATAAAACTTATCAAGTTTTGATTAAATATAATTGAAAAACGTGAACTCTTCCTTAATCTTCTTATTTCCTCGACACACGTATGCTTGCAATATTAGACGATCCATAAAACTTGAGCAGTTTGGAAAATTCTCCAAATTCAAACATTTTATTAGACAAAATTCTTTATAGACGCATTATGAAAATATGGTTCATTTGAATCTCAAATACAACACTCAAATATCGTTCAATTGACTGGCGATCTAAACATAAATAATTATTTATTAAAATTTCCTCACTTAACAATTAATGCGTATTAATATCATAGCCATCCATATAATTTAGTTGTGATTTTATGGCGTTTAGGTACCTGTGATAATAAACATTAGTCAAACTTGCAGCCGGATCACGGGTTACAGTTAATTTTTGAAGGTGGAATTCAATAAGAAACCGATTGATGCTCAATATTTAAGTATCGTTAGCATAGCCGTGCTTCAATTTAAGGAGGCACTTGTTTCAAAGTCTTGCTCTATTCAAGTTCCTTGAAAACTTCCCGGATTAGTTCGATAATATGAACTTAGCTATAACTTAATCATGTAAATAACCTCCTGGTAATCGATACTTACACGTTAATTCCTTCAAATAAGATAAATGCCGCAGCCATTTAAGGAAATTTTAAATACCACAGCATCATAGCTGCATGACATGCTAGGTCCGCCATTGATTGGATTGGAGGGTTCGATTCCCGGACAAACCTCTCTGGGTACTTCAAACTCCACCTAAGCATGTGACTTTCCGGATACCAGATCTTCCTGGGAAACCATAAACGGCACAGGGAAAGGAACTGGCCCCCTAGCTACCCTGATGTGTAAATTCCACACGCCGTCGGACTTAATACTGGGTGAACTCTACCATCACCTACCAAACCGACCTTCGGGTTGATTATTGTGTTTATGGTTTTATATATATGCACGTATACACCAATACACACACATATATATGTATATATGTGTGTGTATTACTGTATTTTTGTGTGTGTGTTGATTACTGTATTTTTGGCTATACATATAATTATATGCAATGGCACGGAGGGCAAAACCACACGCTATTTTAAAGATATTTCTCGGGATTTAAACCTCTGAGGAACAGTAGGAAGTAAATGGTAACTAAAGTCAGCGGGAGGAGACATGAGTGTCCCGAGGATTGACGGGCCGGCAATCAGGGTAGAGAGGCAGACGCAAGAGGACCCCCGGAGTTGGAAAAGTTCAGGGTCCGGAGAGACCGTGAGAAATCTCACCGTCAGGGCAAGGTGCTTGCTCTGGGGAATGAAGGGCAAGGGGGGACAGGTACCCTGGGAGGCAAAAGAAAGGGAAAAATATTAGGAGAAGGTGGAAGGACAGAGGGAGAGAAAGAACGGTGGACGCAAGGAAGTTGGACGTGACGAAGGGAATTCCCAGAGGACGACGACAATGGAAGAAAGAAGAGAATGGAACAAAGGGGATGGGAAGGGGAAGGGGAGATGAGGGGGATGGGAGGAGGTCCAGGAAAGAGGATGCGAAACGAGTGAAGGGAGAGTCACCACGGTGTTGAACGAACGACAGTTACGTCGCGGCCGCGTGACCTCGCGGGGAAAAGTGGGAGAAGATGGGAGGAAGGATGAAAAGGGATGCGAGGAGAGCCAGAGGAGCGGAGAGAAGGTCCATGGGTGGCCGTGGGAGGTGACGGCAGATGTGCGGGCTTACGTGGATAGTGTAGATGGGGGGGTCAGGTGGGTCCGCCGATAGTAGAAAACGTAAAAATCCTATGTGTCCCATGCCCCAAGGTACAATCTTTACCGACATTTCCCTTGAGGCTTTCTCATGATATTAAGGCGTGCATGGCAAATATTCCCGCTTTCCGAGTGAGACTCGCTTTCCTCCCATCCGAGTTGGGTTGGCTTATTCCGGGACGTAGGGTGTTCTGCGACTAACCCAGAGCCCGTGGTTACTTGCGTCGAATCCCGCCTCTGGGTTTCACGTTCGAGTGGACCTAACCAAAGGATTTAAACTCAAGTTCATTCCCAATTCCATGAGACCATAAGAAAATCATTTGTTTCCTATTTTTATCACAGCCTTTAGTCTTTAAAAACACTTCCACAAGGGCCGTTCTATTAAAGTTAATGAAAAAATTTATGCATTAAAAATAATTAGTAAAAAGACATTGGTGATTCGGCCTTACAAGGCATGCTTATCGAAAAATTTATTTTCTTGATTCATACGTATATGAGACCAAGAGGAAGACAACGGAAATATAAACTGCATGTAGGCACCGGTGCCACATCGTGGTCACCACGGAATGAAACCCACAATTAGGTTTAATTATTTCTAAATTTTGGGGAAAGTAGAACTGATGTTAGCTTAGAACACTGATTAAATAAATCAATGCTCTACCAGTTCCTTCCGTTTTTGGAATGTTTATATTGGTCTTACTTACATCATAACGTATTACGAATCCTACTATTGCAGTCACAGGAAATCCATATTTATACCTTACTATAATAATAGGAACGAATACGAGATAAACTAATTTATATGATCGTTTTATCAATGACCCCTTTACTCCTTAAGTTTCTTTCCTTCATTCTTTCAGGTAGCCTCACATATATCATTTTCATAAATATTCCTCTCTTATCTAGAACTTTTTCTTCAATCGTTTAGAAATCGGAGCTAATTAACTCGATTTTTTCCGCTCACAACTGAATTTCTCAAAGAGGTTTCATTTAAGTCGATTTTCTACGTACCATAAACCTCTACATTTTTTTTTTTAAGGTAATCTACCGGTTAAGGTAGGTTTTTGGATGGACCCAAATATCAAACAAACATTTTGTGACTCCCCACCTAGCAAACTAATCTATATCAGGTCCCTCTTCATCTCGGTGTACTTCTTTCCTCCCTTCATCTCGTCCAACATCCCTATCCTGTTCCTACCCTTACCTCGCTTGCCCAACATTCTTCCCTCTATTACCCTCTTCAACATTCCACTACCGCTCAATACGCCCTTCATCCATTTTTCCTGCCTCCATAGGATTTCTCTCAACAAACCCCTCTCCTCCCCCACCATTTCTAGTACTTCCTCATTTGTTTTCCTTTCGGTCCATTTCACCTTTTCCATTCTTCTCCACACCCACATTTCAAAAGCCTCCAATCTACGTCTATCCTCCTGCTTCAGCGACCACGTTTCCGCGCCGTACATAGCTACGCTCCATATCAGAGTTTTTACGAGTCTTGTCTTAACATCCCTACTCAACGTCCCCGTCATCAACTCCCTCCTCCTTGAGAAAGCCTCCTTGCCTAGCGCAATTCTTCTCCTTACGTCCCTACCACTTTGACCGTGTTGGTCCAAAACACTTCCGAGATATGTAAACTGTTCTACCTGCTCTATTTTTTCCCCGCCTATTTTAATATTTAGCTTAGCCTTTTTCTTTCTGGAAAATCGCATAACCTTTGTTTTATTAATATTTATTCTCATCCCATATTTATCGCACTGAACCTCCAATTCACTCAACAATGCTTGCAACCCCTTGGCTGACTGAGCAACTAATGCTTGGTCATCAGCAAACCTAACCGATTTTACGAATTCCCCTCCGACTTTCATTCCTACCTCCAGTTCTTCCCATGCCTCTTTAATCATTTCCTCTACATATACGTTGAACAGTACCGGTGACAATGGGCAACCCTGCCTTACACCTCTTCCTAACACTGCCCATCCGGACTCTCCGTTCCCCACTCGCACCTGAGCAGTCTGAGACATGTACAGGTTGCTGATCAGTCTCCTGTCCCTCCAATCCATTCCTATTTTCTGCAATACACGCATTAATTTTTCCCAATTCACTCTATCAAACGCTTTTTCGAAATCTACAAAACAGGCAAAAACGTCCTGATTGTATTCTATATTCCTCTCGACTAGTGATCTCATTACTGCAATGGCATCACGCGTACCTCTTCCTTTCCTGAACCCAAACCGATCATCCCCTAAGTAATCATTTGCCTTACTCTCTATCCTTTTGTTGATGATCCTGAGAATAACTTTAGCTGCGTGGGATATCAAACTCATTGTTCTGTAATCCTCACATGACGAAGCCTTTGCCTTTTTTGGAATAGGAACTAACACCGATCTCACAAAATCTTCCGGCCAGATTCCTTCCTCATAGATACTACGAATCAGTCCATATATGGCCTTCTTCCCACCTTTCCCTAACCATTTCAACATTTCTACAGGAATATTGTCCACCCCCACAGCCTTATTTACTTTCATCTCCTTTAATGCCCTTTCTATTTCATCGTCGAGTATGCCTGGACCTAAGCTATCTTCTTCTACGTCATGTTCCTTTTCTATGTCTAACCTTGTCGGCCTAAGTTCTTTACCATACAGTGTTTCTATATATTCCTTCCATCTCTCTTGGATTTTTCCTGGTTCAACTATTATCTTACCCCATTTATCTTTAACTGTTAGCACAGATCTTGCCTTCTTACTTCCCGATAATAACTTAACCTTGCTGTATAGAGCACCAATTTCACCCTTCTTCTGTAAACTTTCCATATCCTCGCATTGCGTTTTCCACCATTCTTCTTTTGCTTTATTTGTGGCCCTTCTCAATTTATTGTTTAACTCTTTGTACTTCATTTTGCCTAACTCTGTGTTTACATTTTTCCATCTTCTTCTCTCATCCATCTTTGCAATCATCTCATCCGTTACCCATGGTTTCCTTATCCTTTTCCCGTTAACGGTTCCTATAGTGTCTTTAGCGGCTTCCAATATCAATTTCTTGATACATTCCCATTTTTCTTCGATAGTACTCAGTTCTTTACCGTCATCCATCATTTTCTCTACAGCCTCCTGATACTCCTTCCTCGTTAATTCATTTACTGCTTCTAAATTCCATTTTTTAGCCCGCCGCCCTTGCCTTATCTTCTTGAAACGAACATTACATTTCATAACAACTAAATTGTGGTCAGAGTCCGCATCCGCTCCTGGGAAACTGTGCGTATTTATCACACTGTTCCTAAACCTGTGCCTAACCATAATATAATCTAACTGATACCTTTCTGAGTCACCTGGCATTTTCCATGTATACCTACGCCTTTTGTGGTGTCTAAACCATGTGTTAGTGATGACTAACCCCTGTCTCCTGCAGAATTCAATTGCTTTCTCCCCGCGTTCATTCCTCGTGCCTAACCCATAGTCCCCCACCTCACCACCATCTCTTCCATCGCCTACCGTCGCATTCCAATCCCCCATCACTATCAAATGTTTCCCTGCAGGAACACTCGCGATGATATCCTCTAACTCATCATACATCCTATCGACTTCTTCCTCCTTGTGGTTGCTCGGTGGCATGTATACCTGAATAATGACCAAGTTCGTCGGCTCTGCCTTACTCTCTACGAGTAAAATTCTATCTGTCGCTTGCTCTATGTTGACTACGCTTCTTCCTACCCCTTTATTTAAAATTACGGCAACCCCTCGTTGGCTCTCGTCCCCGCCGCTGTATATTACTCTATAATTGTCACTCCAGTAATCCCCGCTATCCTTCCATCTCACCTCGCAGAGGCCTAAAACATCTATGTTACCTCTTTCCATCTCTCGCTTAATATTTTCTAATTTGCCTCTCCTCAACATTGTCCTGACGTTCCAGGTTCCTATTCTAACTACTTTCGTCTTCTTCTGCATCTTCTGTCCTGCTGCTGTTATTTCTCCCCCGCAAGGATTTCGTGGGATGACGACCGCGGAAGCCTTGCCTCCCCCGCTGCCGGGCACGACACACGGCCCCTTGGGCCGAGTCCCGCAGTTGCCAGGACTCAATTTCTGTTTTGCGTCCATCATATTTTCTTGGGAATCATAATTGAGGTGGTTTCCCGTTGCCTTCCTCAATAGTGTTTTTAACGTGACACCATCACTTAATGGCCGCCCCACTGGGGTCAGACGCCATTGCAGCCGCCTCACTGAGGAACAGACGCTGCGTGGACTACCTTTCGTCTGGCTCCTAACCTTCGACCTATCTGGCATGGGTGACCCTTCCAGGAGTAATTATTATTACTCCCGCCAGCACAGCTCTAGGGGTCATCGGAACACACAAGCCCTTCCACCACGACAAGGTTGTAGTCCATGGGAGAGAAACCTCTACATTGTGCATCTCCAAAGTGCGTGAAACTTTGAAACACAGAAATGCTCCTAGAACACAGTACTAATAGCACTGAGAAAATATGGCAAACACAAATCAAGATACACCGCACAGTCCGAAAGTTAGAAGATAGGTGAGGATAGAGTCTACTAGGGACTAACGCCTAATAAATATGAAACAAGCATTAAGTTCATGTGAAGGTCTGCTTACCCTACACAAATCTGAAATACTAACCACTCTCCCGCGATTCAGACCGAGAGCAGTTAAATGATAATTTAAATGTGTGTCACGTGTCTATTTTGAGTTTAAAGCTGAAATCGAAGAAAGTCACATTAAATTTCGTGGGAATGAACGTGCAATTCCATGAATAAACATTTCTCGTCACTAAATGTTTAACCTCAGATGAAACGATGGCTAAATTATGTGACGTGAAGTGATATTGCGAGGTTTAAAATTCTTTACAGTGTTAAACATACATATCTCGACATCAACCAAATCTTGAACAAATAATATAAATGTCGTCCCACATCTAAATTCGTCACATTTGGCATGAAGAGATACTAAAGCACAGCCTCCAAAGGCATTGATACTTCATGGACGTATTTTCACGAAAAACATCGCAACCTCGCTCCCAGAACGAGCCAACACGTAACCCCCTTTACATCCATCCCTCTGACGGGGACACCTGGCAAGAATCGGGGTCGATGACTTGTGGAAAATCCTATCGCAAATGTCATTTTTTCCACCCAAGCACCGGGGGAAGTGACTCGTTTTGAAGAGAGCTCTGTTGAAACAGAAGCAGTCATCGGAAATCGAAGCCTTCCATCGATAACAAGAGAGTGGGGGACAGAGAGAGAGACTGGTGACCTAATCGGCAGGCAGCCATTCACGCGACATTCTGTTCGCAACGTACACAGAATATGCATGCGTCATATATAGGTCGTTAGGGTTTCTTTTTTTCTTTTATTCAAGCGCCTTAGTGGTACGAAGGGGGGAGTTTTCGTAAAATACTACCTCAAATCATTCTGAGAAAAGCGTGGCAGGATACACATGTATTATTGGATCCTTAATAGAAGAAAGTCACTCAAGCATCACGTCGACGGAGGACGAAAGATAAACAAACAGCAAAAACAACACATGCACCAACGTGATTGAACTTACATAGCACTAATGTGATTAAGCGTACACCGAATACTTTGTTCGGGGTGCATCATGGGATATGAAAGATGAAAAATGTTGGAACATTGTCGTTTCTTTAGGATCAATTCTAGTAGACCAAAAGACGGCCAGGACACCCGCGACATCAGTCATTCCTGTCGCAATATTGCTCAATTAAAATAATGCCACTTAGGTAGATTATATTAGCTCATAGATGAATAACATAGTTCACAAGAGAGTAAAATAAACAACGCCGAGGAAACGGTAGTGTTATCTCGAAATTCTGGAACGCCATCTATCTCCCTATCGTTTAACTCATAGCATCCGGTTATCTCTATTTAAGTTTACATAATTATTATTAGGTAATCTACCGGTTAAGGTAGGTTTTTGGATGGACACAACTATCAAATAAACATTTTGTGACTCCCCACCTAGCAAACTAATCTATATCAGGTCCCTCTTCATCTCGGTGTACTTCTTTCCTCCCTTCATCCCATCCAACATCCCTATCCTGTTCCTACCCTTTCCTCGCTTGCCCAACATTCTCCCCTCTATTACCTTCTTCAACATTCCACTACCGCTCAATACGCCTATCATCCATTTTTCCTGCCTCCATAGGATTTCTCTCAACAAACCCCTCTCCTCACCCACCATCTCCAGTACTTCCTCTTTTGTTTTCCTTTCGGTCCATTTCACCTTCTCCATTCTTCTCCACACCCACATTTCAAAAGCCTCCAATCTACGTCTATCCTCCTGCTTCAGTGACCACGTTTCCGCGCCGCACATAGCTACGCTCCATATCAGAGTTTTTACGAGTCCTGTCTTAACATCCCTACTCAACGTCCCCGTCATCAACTCCCTCCTCCTTGAGAAAGCCTCCTTGCCTAGCGCAATTCTTCACCTTACGTCCCTGCTAAAACTGTTCTATCTGCTCTATTTTTCCCCTCCTCTTTTAATGTTCAGCTTAGCCTTTTTCTTTCTGGAAAATCGCATAACCTTCTTTTTATTAATATTGATTCTCATCCCATATCTATGGGATGAGAATCTGAACCTCCAATTCACCCATCAATGCTTGCAACCCCTTGGCTGACTGAGCAACTAATGCTTGGTCATCAGCAAACCTAACCGATTTTACCAATTCCCCTCCGACTTTCATTCCTACCTCCAGTTCTTCCAGTTCCAGTTCCATGCCTCTTTAATCGTTTCCTCCACATGTACGTTGAACAGCACCGGTGACAATAGGCAACCCTGCCTTACCGTTTACATAATATTTACATGATTTAATACACCTCTGAGGTAACACGCATAGGATCGATTAGACATTAAAAAGATTGCCTTTTGCTGAATTTTAAAATTTGCTTTTGTTTAAAAAAAATACAAATGTACATGTTTTCATTTTTTAACGCATGTGTGTAGATTTTCCAATTTTCAAGACTTTCATGTCTGTGACGAGACGATGCATTTGAGTCACAATTTTTACGTTCCCACACAGGATACAAATAACGGTATCGATCAAAACCCTATTTCGTGAAAAAAGGGTAAACTTTGAAAAAGTTAAAGTTTCCATCGCAGTCAAGGAAAGATGATAGACGTTTCGTAGTTACACTTTCGGAAAAATTCACGCCGGTGAATAAATACACTTTTCAACGATGACTATGGGATGTGAAGAGTCAAATTCAAATAATCTGCTAGGTCTGCGATATAACGATCAAAACCAAGTTTTTCCATGAAGAAACATCGAACGCATTTCTTACATTTAATCTGTTCGTTTTCGTCCCCTCTCCAGTTCATTAGGGCATAACGCAGTAGCCGTACACATGGTATTAGCACCACAAAAACCTTGGTCAATTTACGTACTTCTTATTACAAATGAATACTCGTTACACCCGCTACGGTAATGGAATCCACCGTAATGTGATTTGACTCCCGCCCATGGTATCTCGGGAACGGGCTCCCGAGCGAGTCCCCCTTGGTCCATCATCTTCTCTCCACTACCCACGCATCACTAAACCGTGCACCACACTCTTTATGTTAGTTAAAAGAGCCGGGACGCCCCCAACGGTCTCCCTCGAATGAGAAGCGCCATCCCCTCCACTCATCTCGTACAAAATTCCCTCTAGAACATACTCCACTCACGGCAATCCATAACAAAAAAAGATAATAACATCCCTTACTTCCCCAAGAGAATTTCCGCTTAAACCCCCGAATCCTCATCCCTTAACGAAGAGAAGGGGAAGGATAGTAAGCGGACCGCTAACTAACTAACAAAAAGCTCCACCAAAACCCCCCTATAGCATATATTAAGGGCGAATCCACCCCTGCTACCCCCACAAGTGGCCCGGAAAAAAATCCTCTCCGACCTCTTAGCAACGTCCCACCGCAGCAGCATCACTCCCCCGCCCCCTGAGGGGGGGGACGCAACAGATTCCCATGGGTTCTCCTCGGTGAGATTATCCCCTCTCGTTTCCTCCGCAGCTGTGGCTATGGTATGGGGGGGAAGATTTAGAAATCTCCGTGGAAGGGGGAGGAAAAATGGCTGGGGACATAGGAGCACAAGAAGTGGGGAGGGGCAGAAGACAACGGGGGAGAGGGGTGATGTCATCCGCGCCCCCCCGTAAAAAGGGGAGGAAGGACGGATCGCGGGAATGGACCCTGAAGAAGGGGAGAGGGATCCTAGGGGAGATGTGAAGGGTCGAGGAGACGTCCACACCCTTGGGAAATGCACCAAGCCAAGGGATCCTGATGTGTGGGGTGGGGGAAGGTGAGATCAAGGTCCGGGAAATCTTACGGGGGGGGAAGGGGACAGAGGGGAAAAAAATGTGTGGGGTACTCTCGGGTACGACCTGAGGGAGCGTGTCCTATCGTGGGAAGCGCATGGGTGCGAATGTCATGCGGCGTGAAATGTCGAAAAGGGTGGAATTTCCGACGTGGGAACATGATTTTAGGGGAGGATGTGTCGGCATCGAGGTGCTCTACTGCCACGCTCAGAGGAAGCGGAGACGGTCGTAGGACTGACCCCGTACGTTCGTGAGGTGACCGAACCGAAGGTTGTGGGGTCCCGCCTCGAGTGGAGCCTCCGTAACCCTGTCGGAGGAATATTCCCACGCAACAAAAGACGTGTTCGGAGTGGGCAAACTGTATCAGACATCGAGTGTGTAACTAGGGGAGCAGGGGTGACGACCTAACGTCACGCCCAAAGAGCTCCGATTGGCCACTTTTAGTAGATAAATACGTACATGCCGTTGTATTAATTTTTTAGAACTCACCAAACAGGATAAATTATTGAAAAAATTAGAATTTCAAATGAAGTATGAAATAATTATTTCCTGAGCAACGTGCTAATATTTTTGGCATGGGATAACATGGCTGATATTTTCTTAATATTTTTTCCTGGATATATTCTGGTTCGTAATGCGTATTTTTTTTACGGCTCAACGTTTCCTTATTCCTGCATAGGAACAAATAATATATATATATATATATATATATATATATATATATATATATATATATATATATATATACGTGTGTATATATATCACGTCGGAAAACCGAAACTCTTGAGCTATAAAACATTTGCAACACGCCGAAGAATATCTCGAAAATAAATTATATATAGAGAAAATTAATCTCTGAGGCAACCTTATAATAATTTGATGACGATAAGAAAAACAGATTTTAAGGGAGGAACTTATGATGATTTTACTGGTTACTACGCAAAAATTTATAATGTTCCTCGAGAAAATTTTAGGGAATAATTTTTTTTTCAGTGGGTATTTCGCATTCACTTGTTCTACAAGTAATAAGTGGGAGACCAGCACTGGTAATACTAAGTTAGAGTCGTATTGCAGAAGTTGTAGCAAAAAGTTGAAAAGGACGAATACCTGTCTTTCATGAATGCGAAACTTCGAATATTGTTGTATTCTTAAAGTAAGTATTACAATTGAAGTTATTTAAACTAATTTCTCTCAATCTGCAGGTTTTCCAGAACTTATCTTCTATTTTGGAGATTCTTCTATTTCTGGATTAACAGTTCTTCCATATTTTCCAACCTAGTAGTCTCGAAGGGAGTGAAGGAAATAAATAACATGCTTTTTCATCAACAGGATGCATAAGGGAATCTGTACCTCTTGTAACAATATGTTCCTGATCATTTTAGTGGATCGTGTTCTTTAGAAATTCTCCTAGACTTAGTAGAAAACACACGTATGTCTTTTCTTCCTTCCTTTTACTTAAAAGTAGAATAATGCACTGTACACAACGTTTCAACACATATTAGTTTCATTAGGTAAGTGTCATTTGAAGGATAAATGGATGATTTGGAACAAAAAAAAAAGAGTGAGGGAAAGAAATAATGAAGAAAAATCTGATGCGTGAGTCAGCGCAGTGTCACGGTCCATTAAGACGCATTGTCTGGATAGTGAAGACAATGGACGGATCGCAATGGAAATTTTACCGCCGCGGAACTGAAACGGTGGGCGACAAAATACCCACAGGTCTTAAAATGGAGACCGAATCGTTGGAACGGGAAGCAAGCGCGGAAATACGTGTGACTACAGTAAGATCTTTAATACCTTATTTACTTAAAGATCAACGTTTAATGATTGAATCAATTATTGCATGGTGTATATGTGTATGTGCACGAGTTATTTTGTATACGATTTGAGAGATGTATTTGAATTTTTTATTAGGTAATCTACCGGTTAAGGTAGGTTTTTGGATGGACGCAACTATCAAATAGACATTTTGTGACTCTCCACCTAGCAAACTAATCTATATCAGGTCCCTCTTCATCATCTCTGTGTATATTTGAATATAAATAAAAATTCATGCATGAACTAATAGTTGTGTTTGAATCGCTGGTGCCCTACCACGCCCGTCACACTACATTGCGGAGGCTTCCGTAGCATTGTGTACACGCAGATACCTGAACAAGGGTTCTTTCGCAGATGAACCATAAAGGGCTTCGGTCCAACTTTGTACCTTTCGTTCCTCTTTGATCTATCCAGTCAGAGGCAAAATCGCAAGCCCTCGGCGAATTTCTTTACTTACGGACTTCAGAACGTTCGCCAAATATAATATATAATTTTTTCAATGCAGCTATAACTTAAAATCATGTATCTGATTATTTGTAACTGTTCATATATTTTTTACTATCTCTATCCTATCATCTGTTCACTCCTTATGTATACTATCGACATGTTTTGTCTTTTTATTTACATATATCGTCAAGTCTAATGTTATTTCTAATGTTGTTCTAAATAACCTTAACGCCTATAAGAATAAAATAATTATCATGTATATTTTACGTTTCTATCTAATACTAAAAAGACTTGGCACTTTTCCACAGATTTTTATTGTAAGGTACAACGCGTTTCACCGACTTGCTGCATCATCAGGTACAAATTTACTAAACAAACAGTGCGAGAATTATAATAAAAATCTATGGAGAAGTACAACATCTTTTTAGTATTGATATTAAATGCTTCCACGAAGTGAAGCCTGAAACAGTAGAATATATTTCTGTCTCAAGTTTTCGGGTAAGTTTTAATGTTTGGAGGTTTGAGTTTCGAAATATTCCAGGTTTCTCATTAACGATACGTCCTTATCATCATCCCTAACCATTTTATATCGATATTAAACATATTAATAGAGCCACAATTGATTTTTTGGTGCCGTGAGATAGTCAGCTTGAAATTTTCCTGGTAATTGGACGTGGACTATTTGTCTGATTGTAGGAGATCACAGTGACAGCACGAATATGCTAATTTTGTAGGAATCCCCGGACTGAATTTGATTAATTTCTGCAATAGAAATAGGTGAATATTTTATTACACAAGTTTAATTCACTTTCACGCTACGTAATTTTAATTATTAAAACGTTCCGGTACAAGAAAACTTGAACACCGGTTCTCCTCTTATTACTGTCAATTTCGTAAGATTTAAACCTCGCAAACAGGGATATTTGGAATCCGGAGCAGCAGTATTCATGTAATTACAATTGAATGAGCTCCCAGGAATCCCGGGAAAAGCGGCTACACCACCTACGCATGCCGTCGAACATTTCAACTTCGTGGCATTTAACGTGCGTGTGAACTTCGAGAGCGTGGCGCTCGACGACAGACGCGGGGAACTTTGCTCTCGAATTGTGCTCCTCACGAAACATCTGTGCCGGATTCGGTCACAGAGTATCCGGGAATAATCGGCCGTCTGGTTCCATATGCCAATCCCCCGCCACTCAGTCACTTCCTCCTGCACGCCACCAATCATCCGTCTCGTTCCGTCTTCCCCCGGGTTCGCTCTCGCTCGAATATTCCCTTCCCCGTCTGGGTTTGGATTTTAAAACAACCTCGCCGTCGTGCTCCATCTCTCTCTCTCTCTCCTCAAGAAAATGTCTCCCAGACGCTCGCACGGCCATCCTGAAAAGAGTAATCACGGTCTAGGGCGGGCTAGAACATCTGTGCTCATCTCCCAGGCGCTCTCATCTTATACCCCATGCGACGCGTTGGCCTGGTGCAGAGGAGCTCTCGTCTTAAATACGCCGCCGTCCGGGAAAACGGAGTGGTGGTGGGGGGTGGTTTATGGGAAGGAGGTGAAGGTGGGAAGGGCGACAGTGTGTGCCTACCCACCCTCACGACCCATTGTACCTTCTGAAAACAATTTAAGAAAAATAATTCTTCAGCACCACAAATTTCTAGTCTTAAACTTTACTCCATATCACTTTTTATTCCAACACCAGTGGTCTTCCTCTCTTTTATTTTTTGGGTACAGTGACTATTCTCTGTAGAGGGAGTACGCGATGTGGCCGGGGATCCCCTCTTGCCTTAGATTTGTGTCAATAATGAAAGAGCGGCTGTCTTACATTCGAACGGAATTGGTCAGCTGTCGCGGTACAGCATGAAGAGGGTTTCGGAGTTTCTGGAAGCATTTAATCTAACGATAACAGTTCTGAGTTTTTGACTACCGTCAATCTACAATTATTAGAGGCTATTCTGCGGAGAGTAAAAATGATTGATCATTTAGAAGTAAGAATCCAACCTGAATATGATATCATTTTAGGAAAACTGGATCAAATTCTCCGAGAAGGCGGATTAACATTAGAAAAATGATTCTCTTACTCGTAAAGCGAATATAAATATTTTTAATGAGACCAAGATTACTTTCGATCTATTCTGGGTGAAGCATGTGAATTGTGTGGAAATGCTAACAAACATTGGGATTTATTAGAAGAGTATTGGGGAAATGTGACGAGGGAGTTAGAGAGCGATGCTATCTTGCACTAGTTGGCCTCATTTAGAATATGCTACTAGTACATGAAATTCTTACGAAGTCGGTTTGATTTCCGAGATAGATCATCTTCTATCAAAACTTTGTTATGATAACCGCAGTCACGTGCAGTTTATTAGAGGTATCTGGCTAGAAATCACCCACGGAGCTACGGTTAGCTTACAAACAAATCTCTTGGATAAATTGTAAGGTCTCTTCAACGATGATGTTTAAAATGTACTATTAGCCTCATCGTAATATGGTAGGATAAATCAGGACAGTTACGAGTATATAGATGTTGTGTAAAATAGATTTTCCCACAAACGATAGGGGATCAAAACAACCGCAAACGACCACGCTACGGGGAAAATATCCTGTTTACAATTCTTAGCAACCTTAAATATCACAAGAAACTGCGGGAGATGCCGCAAAAGTAACTTTTAACGGAGTCATCCGCTAACATGCATTTCATTGCAACAGTTTCAGAGCGTAAAAATCAATCGCCTTGACCGGGATTCGAACCCGGATCCCTCGATTGATTTAGTCAGTTAAGCTATTTTTTTATTCTGATGATGATGACGGCCGTGCCGTCGAAACGTCAAAGTCAAATATGTGAGTGGGTTCGATTCCGGGTCAAGTCGAATGATTTTTACGCTCTGAAATTGTTGCAATGACCTTAAATATTGTCATCGTTAGGTTATATTTATTGTCATCTTGTAACGAGAAGCTCACCTTGCATGCGTAGAGAAGTATTTTGCACTTAAATGCCAATGTGTATGAGGCTGTAGTAAACATTGCCAACATCATTTAAAAAACTTAGCATTTTTCGGGAGCTTCACATTCAAGCAAAACGTAATATTGATGTTGCGTGCCTGAAGTGGAATTACCCCCTGCCACACATCTAAGTGGTGGATTGTAGAGTACCATGTACCTATATATTCGACTATTGGGATTAAATACAGAGTTAGTCACTGTCATAGACACATTCAAGTACTTGTTCTCCCGTCGCATAATACGCAATCATAATAAGAACTCAAGCGCCCGAAAAAATTACATTAAATACTAAAATGCAATGTATTATTCAAACGCAACAAGTATTTCACTGTGTAAATAGGCATGCATGAACACGATTGTGTTTTTGGATGAGTTAATATGCATTAAAGTAAATTTATAAGCTAATAATTCTTTACGCCCGGCCCGTGTCCTAACACCCCGCCACACACCCTTTGGCAGCTTGTGAGGTATTTTGTAGACGAAAATGTTATCATACAAAGCAGCAACGCGAAGAGTTGCTCTTTAATAAAAAGACCTTCTAATATATATTCTTGCTACATGGTGCTCTAAATACCTGCATCTTCTAGAAGATAACTTCATAATATAATCCTGATCCACATTACTGCTTTTCTCATAGAGGAAACAACCGAATACCATGACAATATTTGATATAATTCTACCACTTATTCCAATTTTGCCCTTTCCTTAACTTATTATTCACGTATTTCCGCTCTATTTACCCCATGACAATTTTTTTAACCGCGAATTAAGACGAATTAACAACCAACATACGAGTATGTTGTCACAGTTGAATCCAACGAAAGGTTGTAAAATATTAAGTCAAACGAAATGGATTCGAAACTTGGCAAATTCGTTTGTGGTAGCATTGAGTAAGACACACGTTGATACTTCATATGACTTTGATCAACTCCAACAAATCAAATAATTTCATTGATCCCAATCTTACAATGTTATGTAACTTCAACTGCGCATATAGGGAAGCAAGACTGTGAGGCGAACAATATGGTCAGAGGTCGCTTGGTTAAATGTCATGAACTTCCAATCAATCCGGGTCATGAGCAAACACCTACCGGTTTATGGTTCCCTAAAAGAGACAATAGCACGCTGTAAAACAATTAAAAAATGTATAAACCTTTCAACTCTCCTTAAATAAAGAACTACCACAAACAGAGTCTACGCTTCATTAGCCGCCTTGACGTTCAAGGAAAGGTCGGATGTTATTCAATGAAGAAAAAAAGACGGAATTAACAATGTCTCCTTTGTGGACACTGGAGAAAATAATAAATACAAAAACTAGCATATATACTAATTCCTCGCCTAATAAGAAATATTGGGGAGAAAACACATTTATAAATTGAGGGGCAACAAGTTTCATCATAATCGTGTGTTCTACTAATTTAAAGTAGACTTTGTGAAGGACGCTTAAAAGTATTGTGCATTTCCTTGGACTTCAAATGCAGGTCATTCATTCACACAAACCTATACACTCTCGTCCTTACATCATTTCCTTTTTTGGTTCTCACTGATTTATATCCTTTTGCTCGCAGTTCAGAATGCGTATTTTTTTCCTCCAGCCTCCCTTTCAGCTCTCTGATTGTGAAAAGTTCTTCTTATCGCAGCCTTCAGCTTTTCACTACCTCAATTAACCTCTTTTGTCTACTTTTTTACTTTGTTAGAATTTCCCCCTAAAAACTTCCCCCTTTTCCCTTATATCCAAAACTCCTTCGTTTATCGTTTTCTCGATCTAGATTATTTTCTCTATTCTGCTCCATGCCCCACATTTAATAAGCTTTCCCAACAGTGCCCATTCTCTCCTTTCAAATAAAAGGCTTCGTAATCAAGCAGCATTGAATCCATTCGTGGCTTTACCATTTGTTTCTTTTGCGCATTAACTTAAGAGGCCCTGTTATCAGTTCCCCTTCCTTGTAAACGATTCTTTTTAATCCATTTCCCGAAATAATTTCTTTCCCACTATAATTTCTTTCAAATACTGGCCAAGTACATTAATTTATCCTCCTGCTATAATTTACGCCATCTTACTTTCCTATTTTACTTATTTTCTATTTTCCTAATGAGTGACCTTTAAAGATGCACAAGCAATGAGTGAGATATTTTTTGTGACCTTCACTCTGAACTTGGATCTCCCACTTTTCTACAAAGGTCAATCGATAAATGCAGTTCAAACATTTTTATTAAGGTAACTTCATCTCTGTAGCAGTTCTAAAAGAAAAGTACTTTCGCGTGTTAACGAAAACTGCAAGCGTTTTAAGGGTGCTGCAAGAGTTCAGATCTCACAAAGCAAATGGAAAAATTCACCATCGAAGTAACCCATGGAAAATTCTACGCAGAATCGCCAGGCCGGCATTTAGTTTTTCCTCGTAAGAGAATAGTAGATATGAGAGAATAGGAAAGCCCTAGACGTCCACGGACAAATGGCCGAGCGGTCGAGTACGAAAGATCGATGCAACGCGAAGAAAACATCGCCCCTGCCCCACGCAACGCGCCCTTAATTCGCGCCCACGCAGCGCGCGAGAAGGGCAAGGGAAACATTGATGCCTAGCTGCGTGGGCGGAGCGACACCCGGGCCACATAACGGGAACGCCTTCAAGGGAACTGAAACTAGACTTCAGGTTGTTTCCTCAAATTACGATTTAAAACAGAATTATTACGGTGGGCTTTAAATTAGAGGATGAATAGAGATATGTATAAACGATACCGCGGAGTGGTCCCATAGGAATAATATACCTCACCACCACTTCATTCATATGTCGAAACTCATAACGTAAGCAGTGCATACTTCCAATTTCGAAAGCACTCGAAATCCTAATATTTTTATTTCAGCAGTACCTCTTTCGTAAAGGTTACTAAATCGGCAAGGTACAACGCATGGGTGCTGTGAATGAGTTTCAGAATTAAAGAGTATAACCACCAAAACGGCCTACCTACTTCATTAGTTATTTTATGGACCATGAATAAGTGTTGTAATCCCACCAAACCAAGAGGTAAAATTCGAGATTTGAATTTTACGAGACAAAATTCGAATTTATCATCCATGAAATCGTTCATCGAAAAATTACTCTGCAGGCACCTAATAAATATGATAGGAAAGCAGTCGTATCAAATGATCGGAAAAATCACATACTGTTTAAAACTGCAATAGTCTTACATTCGGCAGTGTTGTAGCACAAAAACTTTAAATGTCATACTTCCCTTTATAATGACAAAATTGCCATTCTCTTCTTCGGTCTTTCGATACCCTATCATTTTTAAATGATTTCCACAAAACTGCCTAACAACACCGCCCAAATACTTGTCGCTAACCGATTCATCAATCCAAAAAAAACTTCACTTCTTTCTCCGAATGCACCGTTTTCATTCGGTCTGCACGCCATTCATCTCATAACCTCCAATCCCACATCTCGCAAACCTCCTATCTAATCCATCCATTTGAGCGTACATACTACATCAAGACTATCATGCTGACCAAGAAAATCCGACCTTCGTTAACAATTTGATCAATCAATCCCTTACTTTTTATCCACTCTCCAAACAGTTGATCAGTTTCTCCTCGTGAATACGTCTTTCCCTTTGGAAACTTTATCCGCTCGAAAGCCGTTAAACTTTGCGTTATTTTAACTTTTACAGTTACAAATGAATCATTTTTAATGCACATTGGATTACACGCTTCTATTCGAATAGAAATCCATTGCATGGGACCCCCAGAAAAACAATAGATCCTTAATGATCGATTGACATACTGTACGTACAAGGAAAGAAGTTCTGTGTCATCTACACCGACTTTCCCCCTAGATTCTAATATTTACAATAATTTTCTCAAAATGGGAGAACCTGATCATGGTTTGGAAAATTTCTTGTTGGATACGACTTGAGGGGAATCAAAAAAAGCTACCCGGAGGAACACACACACACGCAGATGCCCTCATGTTGACCATGGGTGTGAGAGGTCATGGGTTACATTACTTCCAGTGAATATTTTCCTCAACTAAAGGTTTGGGTGTCTGTAATTGTCCTTGATGTCATTCTTAAGTCAACTTTTTAATTAATCATGATATTCCACCATATCACGCCTGAAATGTCTCTTTTTATTTTTAATTGCCGCCTCGTAAGTTCTAATTGAGCAAATACCACCAAACTTAACCAACATCCCATATAGTTATTACGATATTGTATTAGAGGACCAGGTCCTATCCCTGTGTCGCAAATGGTTTTCCAAGAAGAACTGGTAGCCGAATGATCACGCAGCTTGGGTGATATTGAGGGTGCCCAGAGGCGTGCCCGGGCCCTCCCGCTCTGACCATTAGCTAGACTTCTGTTAATAAATAATATATTTATAAATTACGAAACTGCCTTTCTGAGTTAGTAGAATTCAATAATGTAAAAATATATGTACAAAAACAACAAAGATTTAGGCATTCTCCTCATTCAGACTCCCTCCACGTCGTCCATTATTTCACCAGATAAATCAGACACCATAAAAATCAATGGAGTCAGGAGCCGCCACAGGATTCAAGATCGGAACCCTGTCGGGCATCATAAGCCTAATCGCAAACACCGTCACACGTGGCAAGGGAATGAGTGAAAGGGGTGGCTAGGAAGGAGGAAGTGAAGGAACTACGAAGTAGGTTACACGGATTAATGGGATCTTGACAGAGGAAGGGCACGCGGGATTGCGACGAGAGTGGCCTTCCGAGAGAAGACGAGGCCGCGCCTTCTCAAAGGGCCCGCCACCCCCGCAACCGTCACGACGAGGTGCTATCAAGGAATGTCTCCCGCGGGGAACGAAGTCGCGACGGTGGGAAGGAGAAGTCAGGGGTTAAAGTGAAAGGCATGAATACCTTGGATGAACGATGGATTTAGATTGGAAAAAGTCGCGGGGACGAAGGATGGAAAAATTATAGTGACGTTCATCCCACTTAGAGATTAATGATAAACTCTTTTTAAGTCTTCAATGAGAAAAAAATAAACAACTTTTAATTTTCTACACTTATTTACTGCAATAGATTTCGACGTTTTCGCATAATTAAAAAAAATACAATAGCATATGTGCAAATTTTATAGAGGCAAAAGTAAAAAGTACAGTATTGTACGTTTGCCTACGATGTAGAAATGTTAAAACCACTCAAGTATTACAATAAATAAATGTGGACAGTATTTTTCAATCAACATGGGTGAAATTCACAACATCACAGTGCCTGCAATGGATACGACCAACTGAGGGGTTCAGGAAGTACGCCAGATGTACAACCATACCAGAATTTCCAACGGCGCGTGTCTAGGTCCACACAAATACCCTGAAATTCACCAAAAAGGTGAGTGGCAGGGGTTTCAAGCGCCATATGGAAAGGCTAAGGGACGAGGTCGATGGTGTACACACCAATACACTACATGAAAGGGGAAAACTATGTTTGAAACCAGAGGTAATTCCGCGTTAAAATTTGCACGCATTCGAGATGTTGCCAACGTTCTAGCCGAATTACCGTCATCTCAACACATTGAATACTGCAAAAAAATAATCTTAATTTCTAATCAATATCAACTTTAAAATGTAAGTCCGTTACATGAAAGTTTTCTTTCTCGGAAATTCCATATCGCCGGTGTGAAAACTATGCATTTCCGTCGCCTCCATAAATGAGTGAATACCTACTTCGGGTTTCATCAAAGGTAGCAAAAATTATGTATCGAGTACATTTAGAGATTCGACGTAAAATTTAATAATTACATTTCATTTATTGTTTAATTTTATTCATGTATAGCAGACGGAATCGTTGTATTCTGCGATAAATTCAATTGGGACAAATTTTACGATCCACGACACCAACAATACACGATAGTCTACTTCTAAGACTTCAACGTTAAAGTTTAATTTTAAAATTGTAGAATTTTCGCGGCTTATCGCCATTAAATACTCTCCAGCAAATCTCGTTCAAATACTAAAGTTCGCTCCTGATCATGCCAGTCGCTGTATCTCTAAAAAAAATCTTCTAATAATAAAAAGTGTATTTATTTACTCCGATATTATAATGTAACAATGATCAACATGCTCTTGAGACAGTCTACGGTAATCTTTCAATGAATATCTCAATTTTTTATAAATTTGTGCATTTACGTATTTATGTATGCAAACATTTACTTATGTATTTAAATTCAGCACAACGAGGTAAGTATCCTAACCAGTGGAGGTGAAATCTCTCATTTACCGTCCCGCCACATGTATCCTATAAAAGGTAAATAAAAATACATGAAAAATAACGGAAACAAGAATCATTGCCATCAAAAGTTTAACGATAAAAATGTAATAGTTGAGATACGTTACAGTAGTTTTTTTGCAGAAGCGAGTAAATAATAACGCATTCTATTTTCTAAGAGAGCATAGTGTTCGTCACTTTTTAACTCCTATGGCATAAACTTAGAACTAAACTAATGAACTTTCATTTCTGGTCAGCGGAAGGAATTTTAATTCGCTATTGTATTTTAATGGTAGCTCTGCACTCATATGCATACGTATAAACAAAATACACCAAAAATTAAATAAACATCCTACTTATAAGCAGATGGGGAGAAAATGAAAGTTAAAACGGAAACAAGACACCGAATTTAAGCAATAATGAACAAACAGTGGCTCTTTATAGTGGCCATCATATCGGACTACACCATATACACATACGAGTATGTACTACCGCATATCGTACTCTCATAAAACACGTAACAAACATCATCAGAATGACAAGCAATTCTATGTGAACGTAAAGATCAGAAAACATTAACGTTTAAGGAATCATAAATAGGTTATATATATATATATATATATATATATATATATATATATATATATATATATATATATATAATGTATATATATATATAATTGAATGCATATATACGAGTATATAGTATATGTTTATTACATATATTTATTATATGTTTATTATGCATTTGTATAAATGTATGTGTGTATATATACAAACATATGTAACATTTGGACGGCGCAATAGAACACAAAAATAAAATAGATAACGCGTAAGAGGACACATTTTAGAAATTTTATTTTTGTGTTCTTTTGTGCCGCCCAAATGTCATATTGCTCTCTAAACACGAACACCCGCCAAATTGATAACAAGCATTCATTGACATGGATAAATACACAAGAAAATGGAATCGGAACACGCATAAGACAAACATATGATTGGTGGAGAAGGTGGAACAACCCAGTCCACAAGCGCAAAAAAGTTTCCTTGATCGGTACTTGTAACATAAACTTCGACTTTCCGAACTCTTACCAATTATATTTAATGATATTAAATTTTAATTGCAAAATTGAAAAAATATAAAGTTGATTTGCAAAAGAAAAGAAAGTATGAATGAAACTTATTCGGGGTAAGTGACCTGTATCCCGTAGAATAAGAAAAAAATAGAGTGAGTCATTCTACTACAAATAACCTATTTCTTAAGAGTTTGTTAGTACGATATTTGGTGCAAATTTTTTACCTTAATCGAATAGAAGTCCGCATCAAGATCCCAGCGTATGTATTGAGTTATTAACACTTGCAAAACACTTAAAAATAAACACATTTTGAGGACTTCGTTGAGCACTGTCTTCCCAAGTAACCTATGAATATCATTTTAAAAAATAAGTCAAGCAGCCCAAAAAAAAGGGAAATTAAAAAACCTCTCCTTATAATCCCTAACCAAAGGATAAGTTGGATCATGAAATGCCGACGAATGGCGACTGTTACATCAAGTGCACGCTAGAATGCATTGAATCATCGGCATTTACCGCTCAAATACTTCCAATTGCCACAAGTGCGTGCAAATTCTAGATTCAAAAGGTGGTTCGGCCTTAACATCGACTTACACGAGATTTACTGAAAATGCCAACGAAGCACGTTCACAAAGAGGGTTTTATCCATATTATGTTTTGATTTTTGCCTCGTACGCCCATTTTCTCGTGATTCGTCTTTCAAAAAAGTATATGCAACAGGGGCTCTTGTGGATGGTGTCTTAAGAAAAAAAATATTATTTACAATGTTACGTAAGGCTTCAATATTTTTCCAAACTAACACATAAGAATTATTGAAATTGTTTTTCTCTATGTGAAAAAATATTTCCACGTTTCCACTTGTGATGTCTTCTACATTCGAACCTCGGAAAACCCGTGACTACCGGGATCGCCCCCGCGTAGATCCATAGTTTACGGGACAACAGTTTCGACAGCGTTGCAATCGGCATATGCTGCGCCGAAGATTTAATCCTACACCCCTCCCTTATCCTTTAACCCTTCATTCTCCAACTCACAACCATCAACTCCAAATACTTGGAATCAGATCAAACAACAAGTCCATTATTAGGAACTAGAATATGGTAAGGGGCGTGTATTCTGTAGCATCAGTTATATATTTATAAAACTGAATTGTGGGCTTAACAGTAACAACCTATATCGTACCCTGAGAGCCATCATGTTGGCGTTCGAAATGCATCGACAAGTAGATTTTAATTACGCAATTGTGGGATATTATGATATGTTAGTAAAATTAGGGGCAGATCGAAACAAGATTTTTTGCCAAAATCGTTCTGCATTTGCCTGGTTTTATTGCGGCCGCGAAATGTTGTAACGGAAGAACTAGTACATGAATCCAATCCACTTCTCTCATTTCATCCGAGTAAAATTCTCCAAATAATCAAGTATTTCGGTCTGGCCTTTGGTTTTATTTCAATTGCTCGAAAATGCTATGATATGCTATGTCACACCTAAAGACGGGAGGTTTGAGAGAATACGCAAAGGCCGGAATAATCACCACCACGGACCACCTCACCAAATCATGAACCTACTATGAAAAAAAGTCAAAAATACCTCAAAATAAAACGTAAACGTTATCAAATGTATCAGTAAGTTAAATAAAACAGTTTCTGGCGTGACTTGGTGGAAAATCTTCATCATGAAAACGAAAAATAAACAACTTGGCTTTTCCATTTAGAATTTTTTTTATTCACTACCTAGGTTTCGTTATGGCATAACTGTTCTATGTGGAAAAGCCAAGTTGTTTATTTTTCAATTTCAATCAGGAAGTTAGTAAAGCAGCACAACTGATTAAGATAAGTCATTATCATCATGGTCAATATAATATGTGGTCGAGCAGGGTACTCCGAAAGGACCTTGTTGAAAGCAACAGCGGGTCAAGAAAACCTCCAAGGGGAAGACATTTCCCGCTTCTGGCTTATAGGTGTACACAAAAGCCATTATTCCTAATGTGTATCGCGTCATGTGCCCCCTTAATGCCGTTGCTGATAGCTTCCTTGAGAATTTTCTCATTTTAATCCGTGAAAAACATTTGGTAATATTTTTTCTGGGTGACTGGATACCCTTCAACCCACCGAATAGGATTTTCCCGACGTGACATTCTCAAGGACAAATATGGTGCACCGCAAGTGGAATGGGAGACGAAAATTCTATTTACTATATTTTGCTTTCGTGTAAATGCCGGAAGGAAGGAATAGGTTGCAAACTCCGCGGGCAGGACTCCTCTACGAAAATACAATCTCCAACTGTTGCGTCGGACGCCTGGGTAACTCTGCGGAGGCCACCCACGGCTGGCCGACCTCGGGAGGCACACAGCACGGCGAGGATTGACCAGCTAACTGGTCGACAGGTGGGACGGACGAGCTCTATGGAGCGGATCGAAGTACCACCATTTGATAAACGGACCCGTGACTCGGTCTTCGGGCTCAGCGCGGTTCCCGGGGTGAGCTACGGGTCACGATGTTTCCCAACTCACAATGAAAACTGTGACGCATTCGCGAGGGGAAAATCGAGATTGGCGAGGAACACGAACATGTAACCATAATGTATCACATTGACACCTTATCCACTGAGGATCCTGTTGCAAAAAAATCTTTTTGGGGTCGATTAAATGTGATAGACATGATTAGAGATTTAAAAATTGACCGTTTCCCTCGAACTCGAAGGGGAAAGAATTAGAAAATGGATTCACTGGTAGTAATGTTTGAATTTTATAAGTAAATGAAGAATAGCTTTAGGTTTTTAATATTAGTGTGAAGAATGATCACTATTCTAAAAAATTGTGTGGGAGAGTAGATTGCTAGGAGAAATTGGAACAAGACGGGGAAAGTTCATACAGAGTGTTTCTATAAAAACAATTTTAAACAATCCATCTGTGATAGAGGGGAAAACATTAGGCAAAGTAGTTAGCGGAAGGAATAGAATCGGAATGTTCCAAAAGCTTCTTTAAAAAGTAGGCTATTAAATAATTATAATGATAATAAAGCTCGCCCTATCGCAGTAGTAACATTTTAAATAAGAGAAAAGAGAGATCCAATAAACTACGGGAAATGCCGCAGCAGTAACTTACGAGTCCGACTCCGTTATACGTAACTTGTATAACGGAGTCATCCGCTAATATTCATCTCAACGCAACAATTTCAGAGGATAAAAATCATTCACAAGGGGAATCATTTTTACACTCTGAAATTGTTGCATATAAAAGAGAGTATTGGAATTGAATTAGTAAAATTTTCCATTGACATTTATTTTGACATTCATGTACTCCAATGAAGAAAGTAAGTCATGTTCAGACTAAGTTTTTTCTTCGGTAGATAGAATATATTTTCAAGAAACTGCGGGAGATGCCGCAACAGTAACTATTAACGGAGTCATCCGCTACGTGTGTATTATAATTGTTGCATTAGAATATATTTTATTATTTCCCTATTCCGAGTTAATATATAAAAATCTGGGAATCTTATAGAAAATTTCTAATCTCAAAGTCAGAAAAGGCTTGTAAAATTATTATTTTAATTTGTGATACGATAAAATGTCGTTCAGCGATACCAGCTGTGATAGCAACTGTGCTTCATCCATCATTTTACTTACATCAATCCACAAATTTTCAAATACCAACAGACCATTATAACTAATTACTAACATGACTTTCGTCAAGTGATCCTTCCCAACCACATATTAAACACTGAAATTGGCATTTTCATTGCCTGACATTATGCAAATTGCAGAATTCTCACACATAAGAAACGCCTTGCGTAAAGTCAATTAAGAGGTAGTCTGGAACAATGTGTCTTAAACTGATAAATTGGAAAATTAAGACAAAATATCACACGAAGGAAATATTTCACAAGACATTCAATTGATTATAATAGAGCATAAAATAAAATGAACTCCTTGAAATTAAGTGATGAATGTTCCGCGGATGAGATTTCTACAACAGGGGAGCAATAGTTCTAATGTAGCATTTGTGGAAGTGCATTTTCTTTGAATCTATATATCCGATCATTGTTGAATAGGTCACACGCTCCCACCTTCAACTCTGACGCAATTTACCGCTGTTTGTGCTTTCTACTACTGATTATTTATATCACGAGTATGTATGGAGTACACACCTTTGTGTAAATTTTAACGAACACATCAAAGAAAATTTAAACCATCTTCCCCAAGAAATTCATGAAACCTATGCTAAAACGTATTACAAGGCTAACATTCAGTCGCAACCATGACGGTGAAGCGTAGTTACGAGTGTTTAAATTACACGCTTGATATTACGCCTAAAGCGACAAGATACTGGAAGAAACTTAACTCCAGATAACGAAACAATACTCATTCCCAATTTGAATGCGAGCTATCATTCGCCTAGAGAGAGTTCCAACCTTCACCACTCGGAGAGCCACTGGTCATCAAACCTTCTACAACCATCACTATTTCATCTTATTCCCTCTAGGTGTCAGGAGAAAAAAAGCGCCAATAACTGGATTCCCTAGCAATTCATGAAATACCAGTAAAAATGTCTTAGAAAATTACGCTACATGGAAACCAAATCAAGAATTGTAATTGATAAATTATTAATTTATTGCTGATAACACCGTCACAAATTCCAACACTGACAGATTATGTCGTATTAAGTCTTCATTTTAATACGGAGTTCAATTGACGTTTCCGATAGCAGATTAGCGACAAACACCATATAAATTAGTATTTAATATGAACTTTTGGGAATACACAGTAAATTTTCCAACGCTTAATGCAAATGACTACAAAATCTAACAAATGAATACAATCATATATATTTTAAAGGTAAAACATTTTAGGATGAAAATGGAACTGTTTAAGTAATTAATGAGCCTTCAAACTGATGTTCCCAGAGAATGATTTCAAAAGGATAGAGGTTTTAGCTAAAAGTTTCATTAGTAACATTCGGTTGTTGTTCTAAGACAATACGAACCCTACACATAATCGTATACACCATGTAGCTGCATAAAGCCAAAAGAATAATAATGGCAATAAAAAATGTTTACACATTGGTCAAATAATCTTGCAAAGGGATATACCTACCTCAAAAAGAAAGGAATACCACAGGATTCTTCACCCGGTACAATACACTAGTTAGCAATGGCGGCATTTCGGGGAAAAAACAAATTTAAACTGCAAAATAACTGAGCGTGCAAAGTTTTCTTACGTGACCTTATATAAAAATAAGTAAAATAATAATTTTACGCCAGCGCATGCGAAAAAGCATTTAGGCCGCAAACTCTAGAATCACATGGTTTTATAAAAAGACAATTACAAAAAGCAAAGCAATTGAGGTTCTTAAAATTGCGCCAAAAGTAGCATGCGTATGCGACAGTAACCAATGACAAATGAGGGCTGAATATAAAGTATTTTGTCACAATATAAAACCAGAATAAGTAATTATTTAAATATATTCTGAATTATATCAATACAACTTTGGTAAAATATTGGCTAAAAGCAATATTATCCAATAAAATGCAAAATTGGTTCACTGTAGGATGGGCATAAAAACTTATAATGCAAATTTAATTGAACTTAGTTCACCGTCATGCCTAGTCCCCACCTATATTCAATATGTTACGTAAGCCTTTCGAATTCCCAAGTGAACCGATCATTAGTTATCAGTGTAAATATTCATCGTGCCACAAATATCCTTCCTCCCGCAGATAAACGAGCAGATTACCTTATCGAAATTGAACCAGGGATCACTGGACCTTTGTAATTCAATCATTCAATGCAAGCTACAATCAACAGTTATTGAAGATAAATTAAAACAACCTTTTATCATTTCAAAACAATCCTAGACTAACTGCATGTATTTCTGCTAAATTTTAATATTAAATTATGCCCAAAAATAAAACCTATGCCACATTTAGTGGCCACTTTCATCCATGGAAACCATGCAACTAAAGTGAACTTTCTTGTTAATAGTGTGTGTATATTTATTTTACATCGCATAATAACAATTAATATATTTATTGGAACAAAAAAAGCGTGTTAGAATGTTAGAGAAGTAAAAATGAATGACGAAGGAGAGGAAAATAATAGAGATAAGAAAAATTAGGTAAATAAAAGCACGTTTTAAAAATTGAAGCGTGTTAATGCAGTTTTATTCAAAACAAACAAATAAATCATACAACCAAGTACATAAAATTTCCAAAAAATGAATCGGCTGCATCAAAAGAAACAATAATTAACAAAAACGTAGTGCAGAATAAGGGGATTTTAAAAATAAATATCCAATAAATTCAAGGTTATGTTAAATGTCACACCAATTTTACTATTTTGATGAATATTCATTGAAAATCATGGTGATTTAACTATATAATAACAGTAAAATGTAGAATAATTTGTTTACTCCGGTGATGCCGAAGTCAGACTTAAGTTTTTCGTAATTCTGTCGCATTTTATTGAATGACAACTTGTCCTGTTATTAAAAAACTATAAAGCAGCAGATAGTACCAACTAAACCTATCTTAAAAAAACAAAGACAGACAAGTGAATTACAACAAATATAATAAAAATATATAAGAATAATTTATGTTTTACTTACTCAAATGCCCCACACTTCCTTTTTGCCCCATGTCTCACATTCCTGGCCTATACTCGCAAAAGCAGAATGTTCACATGAATAGGATCCG
Organism: Hetaerina titia; assembly: GCA_037158775.1. Taxonomy (NCBI): domain Eukaryota; kingdom Metazoa; phylum Arthropoda; class Insecta; order Odonata; family Calopterygidae; genus Hetaerina; species Hetaerina titia. The sequence goes on along the minus strand of CM073772.1, from coordinate 74,729,122 downwards.
AGATGTTCCAAACCTACCGCGACATGCACTAATTTTTAAAAAATAATTAAACAACTCATTTAGCGTTACACCCCCATTTCAAGATGGCAACAACGAACAATCTTGCTCGCCAGCTGAGCCGAAGGAGAGACATCTGTAAATAGGCATTGCTTAGCGCATTTTGATATTTTGTTGTTTTACATGTGTTTAACAGCTGACGTATGCTATTCACTGTGCCCGTAACGTGGGGATATTATAAAATGTGTTTAAGGCATCCTCGTTTTTTAAACATTTTTTGCGAATTAATATAATATTTTATGTCCCAAATTTCATGTTCAGATTTGCAGAATGAGGAATAAAGAAACTAAGGTATTGCAAATTTCCAGAGCCAAATTTATGGTAGAATTTTTTATGCATATTAAAAATTGCTGTTTTTAATGAAAATATATTTCCTCAGTCTAACGTTGTTCGGCGGGTAAAGAAGAACAAAGTAATCACTTTCGAGAAAATTGTGGTCCAAAATGAAGACAAGAATCGATATTCAACATTGCTGTATCTATTAGCACTGGCCGGTCTGACGGTAGCTGCATATGCATGCTATCTGGGTTATTGTGAGACAAGAGTGAACACACCTTTCAATGGAGCAAAGGTATTGAAGGGGTTGAATTTCCATTGTTCTTTATTACACCTTTGTGTTCCTAAAACATGTATCCTTACACATATACTTCCTTGAGCAGGTTGTCGGAATATCTGGATTGGATGTTCCAGATACGTACTGGGGAACGTATAGGCCTGGTGTTTATTACGGAATGAAAACAAGATCACCATACTCACCGGTTATGGGGCTTATGTGGTATTTCCCTCAAGTTCTGCACTCACAAGGCGACAACATTAGGCAAGATTTAACTTTAAAAGAATTACATTATTTCTGTGAGATTTAAATGTATAAATCAGTTCGCTAATTTTCACTCTTATCGTATATTGGTTCCGTCTTCTGCTTATGAACAACTAATTTAAGTAAGTGTCTGAATTTCTAGCTAAATTCTACACATCAAATCTAGACGACAGACCAGCCTTTAGATAAATAATTCTTTCAGAAAGAATGATTCGTGCAAATTAACTCCGTCTTTTAGGCACCTTTTAATAAAATTACTAAGTTATATTCTAAAGTTGAACGAACTAACCATTCAACTGAATAGATCAAGAAAATATTTCATGCAGGTTTACATTCTATATAAATAACAAATAATACTGCAAGTACCATGCACACCTTCAAATAATTTCATTGAGATGAATCTCTTCTTCCAGACATTGGTGTGAACAGAGTGATAACCTTGGTCGCTATGGATGGGAGGAGCATGATGGAAAAACATTTGGAATACAGACTATAAAGGATGGCCCTTTTAACCTAGTCACGTCATTCGTTAAGCGCCCTGGGGGTAATCATGGTGGAGATTGGAGCAGTCGGATTTCAGTGACCTCTGAGGTGAGACACAAGCATTTACTTTAAAACTTGAGCTTGTTTTCAAACAAAATTTTTTAAATAGATTGTCTGCAACAAGTTCAGGGGTGGACATTGCAACTTTCAAAAGGTTATGGACGTAATTACCACTCACTAGCAAAGTAAGTGAGGAACGCTTCAAAATTGGCCCTAATCTTTTGGAAAAATGATTTTCGCACCATTATTTACCAAAGACCTTAAACATATGAGCAATTTTAGCATGTGAAGTACGTAGGTATTTGGGAGTAAAAACCTTTATATTTTACCAAGAGAGTCAAAGGTAATCCAAGCAAGCAACGAATGTTTAATAGCTATTAATCCCTTTGAATCCAATCAAGATAATGTCAGCTCACTTAGTTTGTAGTAAAATGACCAATTCCCATCAACTGGTGATTTTTTTACTGTTTCTTTTGACATTTTTACAATGCACTCGAAAATAACTTTTGAAAAGTGGAATCATACTTTTGCTATTTCAATTTTTCCTATCACCATGAAGAACATTTCAGAAGCCGAAAGAGATTGAGGTTTAGGATAACTAGGGTAAAGTTAAACTGAGAGATATAATATGAATGCTTTTCCTATCCAATTCCTGTTTAGAAATCTTAAAAGCCCTACGATGTTTAGTGAAGAAATGATTCTTGAAAGTATCAAGTTTCCACAGTCTCAATAGGATATATGGCAATCAATTATTTTATACTAAAAATGCTAATCATTGCTATGAGATTCATTAAAATAATTATAATTTGAATTATTTTAGTACTAAAAATTGAAAGACTAAGTCCGCTATTCTTACATTCTCTATCTTCTGCTACATCAAAATACTTTGTTTTATAGAAGTTATGAAAATGTTGTCCAGATAGTGAGTCGTCCGCATATTAATAAATTATTAAGCCTTCGGAAGGTAATATTCATTTCTGTTGGGGTTTGAAAAATGTTGCAATTGTGTACTATGCTAAGCTGTTAAACATGATAGCTTTCTCTCTGAAATCATATTAAGCGTTCTTCAGTTTGAGTTTCTATTTCATTCATACATAAATGTCTATAATTGAAATCTTGATGTTACTTAATACTTCCGTGTATTAATATGCCAGTCAAATCGTGATTTTAAAAAGCCCAGACTATGAAAACTCTTATTTCCTACAAATTTTATGGATTCTTAGGAGCATGAGTACAATTCTGCAATGATGGAGCAAGTTTAACTTATCCTTAGAGTATGTGGTCATCTATTAACACAATCATCACAAATTTATGGTAAATGAGAATTTGTGAATTGATATTTTCAAAGGTTAGTAGTTCACAGCTAAAATAAATAAACATATTTGAAGATTTTAATGCATCAAAAAGAACTTTTCCGCCAAGTATATTTGCACAATTTTTTTCTGCTAGAAATGATTGAAACTACTTGCTATCGGTATTTTATTGGTTAGGGTAGGTTTTGGATGGACACAGCAATTGCACAAAAATGCATTCACTTGCCTCTCCTAACAGAAAACACTGAAATATGACACTAAAGGAAGCCCGTTTTCATACAATGAATCTATTTTGCCTGACTTCTCCAAACAAGCCCCTCTCCTCCCCCACCATTATTAGCATCACCTCGTTTGTTTTCCTTTCAGTCCACTTCACCTTTTCTATCCTTCTTCACACCCACCTTTCAAAAGCCTCTAATCTATGCATTATTATTATTATTAGGTAATCTACCGTTTAAGGTAGGTTTTTGGATGGACACAAGTATCAAATAAACATTTTGTGGCTCCCCACCTAGCAAACTAATCTATATCAGGTCCCTCTTCATCTCAGTGTACTTCTTTCCTCCCTTCATCCCGTCCAACATCCCTATCCTGTTCCTGCCCTTACCTCGCTTGCCAAACATTCTCCCCTCTATTACCCTCTTCAACATTCCACTACCGCTCAATATGCCTTTCATCCATTTTTCCTGCCTCCATAGGATTTCTCTCAACAAACCCCTGTCCTCACCCACCATCTCTAGTACTTCCTCATTTGTTTTCCTTTCGGTCCATTTCACCTTCTCCATTCTTCTCCACACCCATATTTCAAAAGCCTCCAATCTACGTCTATCTTCCTGCTTCAGTGACCACGTTTCCGTGCTGTACATAGCTACGCTCCATATCAGAGTTTTTACGAGTCTTGTCTTAACATCCCTACTCAACGTCCCCGTCATCAACTTCCTCCTCCTTGAGAAAGCCTCCTTGCCTAGTGCAATTCTTCTCCTTACGTCCCTACCACTTTGACCGTATTGGTCCAAAACACTTCATATCATCCTACTTTAATGACCATGTCTCTGCACCATACAAAACCATGCTCCAAAGTTAAGTTTTCTTATAAAGTTTAAACAAGCCTTTTCTTAACATCCTTAATCAAAGTCCCCATCATCAATGCCCTCCTGGTGAAAACTTCTTTGACTAATGAAATTATTTTGCCTTATGTCCTTACTATTTTGACCATTTTGGTCCATAATATTTCTGAGATACAAACTGTTCCACCTGCTCTAATTTTTGTCCTCCTATTTTAACATTTAGCTTAGCTTTTCTTTTCCCAGAAATTTGCATAACCCATTTTATTTACCCTTATTCTTATCCCATAATGATTGCAATGCACTAAGCAGAGTTTGCAACCCCTTAGGTAACTGACAAACTAAAGCTTGGTTATCAGCAAACCTGATTTTATGAATGACACCAATTTTACTCCTATCTCCAGTTCTTTCCAAGCCTCTTATACCATTTCCTCCACATATATGCTGAAAAATATAGGTTATAATGGACAACCCTGCCTTACTCCTTTTCCTAACACTGCCTATTCAGACTCTCCATCCCCCAATCGCACCTTAGGTGTTTGAGAGACATGTGCAAGCTGCAGATTAGTTTCTTATCCCTACATTATATTCTTAGTTTCTGGAGAATATTCATTACTTTTTCCCTGTTCACTCTCTCAAACATATTTTGAAATCTATGAAACAGGCAAATATATCCTAATTGTAATCTATATTCCTGTCTAATGTTGGCGTAATTACTGCAATGGCATCACGTGTGCCTCTCCTTTTCCTGAGCCCAACTTATCATCCCCTAAGTACGCTCAAAGGTATCAAGCTTGACTGCATGGAAATTCATATTCAAATGAAAGATGATTACTAGATATTTTCCACATCATTTTACTTGGTAAAATTTGTTTCAATGAATAGGCATCATCCTCAGATAGTACATTAGGATGACGCTTATGTATTGAAATTAGTGGTAGCAAATAAAAAATTTTTATAGAAAATACCTAGTATTCTTCTTTCGTCTCCTAATTATTCCTTTGGCCTACTCTCCATCCTCTTATTGATGATTTTAACAACCACTTAAGCTGTGTGTGAACTCCAGCTTACTGTTCTGTATTCCTCACATATTACTGCATTTCTTTTTTTTTATATATGAACTAAAACTGATATGGCAGTCTTCCGGCCAAATTCCTCCCTCATAAATGCTATGAATTAATCCTTAAATACTCTTCCTCCCATATTTTTTCTAAATCCTTCAGTAGTTCTGCATTTCAATTCACTTAATGTCCTCTACATCTCAACATGGTGTAAGCTTGGACCTAAGCTACCTTAATCTACATCATACTCTTTCTATGTCTAAACTTGCTGGGCTCTACCATGGAGTTCTTCTATATATTCCTTCCACCTTTCTTGGATATTTTCTGGTCGAACTAATATTTTTCCTGACTTATCTTTGATTGCTTACTAAAATTTTCCTTTTTTACTTCCTGACAGCGCTTTCACCTTCCTGTATAATGCACCTATTTCACCCTTTCTTTGTAAACTTTCCTTATCCTCCATGTTCTACCATATTTCTTTTGGCATATTTTTTCATGCCTCAGTTTATTATGAAACTCTTTGTACTTCCTTCTGCCCAATTCTGTGTTTATATTTTTCCATTCTCATCTATCTTTGTAATCATCTCATCCATGATTCATGATTTCCTTGTCCTTTTCCTAATAACAGTTCCAATAGTTTCTTTTGTGGCTTTTGATATCCCTTTTTTGATATGTTTCCATTTTTCCAGTTCTTTTTCCTCACCTCACTGAGTAACAGATGCTGCATGGTCTACCATTCGTCTGGCTCCTACCCTTTGACCTATTTGGTATGGGTGATCCTACCAGGAGCAAATATCATTGCTCCCACCAGGTCATCAGAATGCACAAGTTCTTCCATCACTTCATGGTTGTACTCTAACAGGAGGGGAAACTGCACTTATTCACTTGAAAAAATCTCACACTGAAATATCTATTACGGCTTAAAATAAGAGCAAAAAGAAATTGTTTTTCTCATTAATTTAGAGGTAACCATTATCATGCCAAAAAATGGATTGAAAAAATGTCTTAACTTGATTATTTGCATGTGTGTGGATTATTCATGCTTACAAAATTCATTTCTAATTGCAGAAAAACCATGGAGTGGGTCAAATAGTGTCCCTTTTCTTTTACACTGCCTTGGAGGAAAAGACCAAAGGATGGATTTCACCAAATGAAAATTTTGAAAAGAAAAGTCACACTCCTACTGGAGTTATTGGCTGGACAGAACAGTTAGGAGATTTCACCCTCCGATACTTCTCTAGGAGCAAGATAGTTCAACATTCTTTCCTGGCCACCACAGTCATGCGTCTGGAAATGCTGAAGGATGCTCTCATTTCTCACTTGAGGCATCGAAGATCAGATTCAGTGGCAACACTCCCTGGGATGGTTCAAACACGAAATGAGAATGGAGCCATAGAAAAAGGACCAAACTTCATCATCACTGAGATCACAGGAAGGGTTCCTTTTGAAATAGAGATTGTATACGAGTCAAAAAGTTATTATCATCGACCCTCAACGTTGGTCGGAGAGACGTTTGACGAGGAGCTAGCCAAAAGGAGGGCACACTTTAGTGAAAAGTTTGACTCAGTGTTCAAATTGAAGGATCATGGTAACTGGAACAAGACTCAGTCAAAATTTGCACAAACTGTTCTTTCAAATGTAATGGGTAGTATAGGATATTTTTATGGATCATCAAGGGTCATCTCAGAGTATAACAGCAGTCCAGTTCCATATTGGAAAGCCCCTCTGTTCACTGCTGTGCCTTCACGTTCTTTCTTTCCTCGTGGTTTCTTGTGGGATGAGGGTTTTCATGGTCTCCTGATTTCTACTTGGGACTTGGACATGGAGCTAGATATAATGTGTCACTGGTTTGATTTAATGAATGTTATGGGTTGGATTCCAAGGGAACAGATCCTTGGAACGGAAGCACTTGCTAAAGTTCCAGAAGAGTTTGTTGTGCAAAATGCAGCCATTGCCAATCCCCCCACTTTCTTCCTCACCATCCAATACATCCTCAGTAACTTTGGAGAAGACATGATAGATCCCAAGCGTTTAGCTGTTCTTGAGCGTCTGTATCCACGTTTTCGAGCATGGTTCAACTGGCTGAACACAACACAAGCTGGCGAGCTGCCTGGAACGTACATGTGGAGAGGAAGAGTGCTCTTGGAACCTTCCCCAGAGATCAATCCAAAGACCCTGGCATCCGGGTTGGATGACTACCCCCGCCCATCACACCCAACATCATCCGAGCGTCACGTTGACCTGCTCTGTTGGATTGCGTTAGGTGCTGCTGCCTTGGCTGAAGTAGCGGAATTGATCTCAGCGGATTCTACTAAGTACAAGAGGACTTTTGAGATGCTCTCCGATGATGGTCACATTGCATCACGTCATTGGTCTGATGTTTCAGAATCCTTTGCAGACTTTGGCCTTCACACTGACTCACTGACCCTCAAGCGTCCACCTCGAAAGCCAAACACCCCTCCTCATGTTCCACCTCCTGGCATGGTTCGCTTTGTGTTGGAGGCACCCCACTATCGCTATGTTGACTCAGCATTTGGTTACGTCTCACTTTTCCCATTTTTTCTTCAGCTACTGGAAAAAGACTCCGAGCTCCTGGGTATAATCCTCTCCAAGTTGGAAAGAAAGGACCTCCTTTGGACAGATTATGGCCTACGTTCACTTTCTACCACATCGCCTTATTATATGAAGCATAATACTGAACATGATCCACCATATTGGCGGGGACAAATTTGGATTAATATAAATTATTTAGCTGTAAGGGCATTGCATCACTATGGTACCCTCCCAGGACCATATTCAGAGAAATCTAAGGCTGTGTATGAACGTCTAAGATTAAATGTTGTGAATAATGTGATGAAACAGTATCAAAAAACAGGTTACATATGGGAGCAATACAACGATCGTACAGGTGTAGGAATGGGTTCACGACCATTTACTGGCTGGTCCTCACTTGTTGTACTCATGATGGCTGAGTTGTACTGATTGGTTTGGGATTCTTAATTCAGGGAGGGAAATAAGTGAAGTCTTCATGGCTGGTGCTCATAGTTCCTTGCCACATATTTTGAACAAATTTTCTTTGTAATCTGGAAATTATAGCAATGCTAATCACCTTTTTATCTGAGGGTAAAACATCCTCAGGCCTTAAGGTAAACACAGGAGCTCTCTCTGGAGTTTAAGATGTGGGCTGTGATACAAAAGATCATTAGGAATTATGCATTAATCAAGGGAACAACTATAAAGTCATGAAGATGCACTAATTTATGTTCAAATCAATTGTGATGAATTTGAGAACTTTTCTCTTTGTTTTTTATTTTTTACCTTTGTTTGAGCTCTAACTAGTGATATTGAATGTTTTTGCTGTGGAACTGAATATCTCTTATAAAAATTATTATATTTTATGGCACATCAGAGTAACCTATTTTTCCTATATGCTGATGACATAACAAATAAGCCTTGCAACTCCTAGGGGTAATTAATTCAACTTTGTCTTTTTAAGTACCCGACCACATAATAAAAGTAAACAGCAACTGGATGTTTACTTTAAAAAAATCATGATAATTCCAGTATGGAACATTCCACTGTATATTGCAGAAATAACTAATATTCTTTAAAAAGCTTAGATCCATTGGCAACTACTTCTTAAATTCTTTGATTCAGGAAAGTGTGTATTTTATGTGTGACTAGTTTGAGGTGCTACCCAAAAATTCTCTGAATGTATTCACAAAAAAATTTCAGCTTAACTGATGCCCTAGTTGCCTCTCATGTCCTTGTTGCCATTCCTTTCTTAAAAATACCTCAACTGAAGAGTGGATATCTTGATCCCAATACATCTGCCACAAACAGTACTAGTTGTTTTGTTGGGGAGACAACCGACAGCTAAGGTCATTTAGTCTAAGGAAACCCGGCATCGGCATTAGCCTGCTCTTGTCAAAAGGCACCAAGGGGTCCACAGTTTAACATCCCATCCGACAGACGGCGTACTCACTCAAAGTGCTCTCCACAAAGCACCTCAAATAGGGATCGGGATACCACTGAAAAATATTTGTTGTCTCCAGGATTTGAACCCGGGCCTTCATGGTGGGAAGCCTGTACCTTAGCTTCCGCACCATCTCGATCCCCCCCTCACAAACAGTGGACATCCCGTTATTCTTCCTTGGCCAACACATCCAGAAATTCTATTTAATCTAAACTTCTCCACTTCCACTTAATTTTCAGGGAAGGGAATAGTCAACCAGGGTTGGAGGATTTTCCCATGTTGTTGTAATAACAGTGAAAAACTGATGAACAGCTGTAGGGCATATGCCTGGGCACAATTTTCATGATAGAACACCTAGTTGCTTGTGTGCAATTCATTTCAGCTGCTTTCACTTCACATTTCCTTCCCTCAGAATATCACCATAGAATTTGGCATTGCTAGGGAAAGAACAAATTCCTCAGGAACAATCCTAACAGAGTCAAAGGTGTTTGTTATTGGGTGGTGGCTTCACACTGTACTTTACCTATGGCACTGTGTTTTTTGGGAATGTACATGGATTCCTCCACTGTGATAATCATTGTTTAATGTCCAGATGGCATCTGTAACCACAACTTTTATTCCTAGATTTGACAGTAGAGGAGCTCATTCATTACATGATCTCTTGGCTTCTAGTCAATGTAACTTCTTGTCAATCAGGGGTCCTGGCATTAAAGTGGCAGTAATCTGCCACTTGTTGAGGATGTGATAGATAGTATGTGCTGGTAGTCGTAAACATTAATTTTAAAATTCTGCAAACATCACCAGACAATCTCCTAAATATCTCAAGGATGGCTGTTTGGACTTTGACGTGTTCAGTGACATATGACAGCACTTTCCAGTTCCAGTCAGTATGAGTCTTGTTTTGAAATCCTTATACCAGTGAACCAGGATGGCATGACAACAGAATCACCATTAAATGTACGTTTCAACAGGTCTAGTGTTAATACCACAGTATTGCCATGTTTCAAACAGAGCTTGATGCTAATTTATTGCTGTTCAATGTCTACTATTTTGCAAATCTCAAGAATATGTGGAATAAAAATAGAATGAGGACATAATCACATTAAGAAGAAAAGTATTAGGTGCATCTAGTACAGGGCTGGTTTTGAGACTGATCAAAAGAGGTTGAAGGTAGTGCCATATAATGCCACTAGTTAATGTTCTGTTCAGCAGTTCATTTGTAAAACCTTCATGTAAAACCAGTCTTCAACTTAGTCTAGTGTGAACTTTTGGGTAGCACTGTCATTATCATTTGAGAATAATAGTACTTTTTTACTCTAGGACAAATTTTAACATTGTTTTTAATGTTATAATTAGTTTTGAACATAATCTGTCATATGAAGAAATCCAAATGACAGGTAATGTAAATACAAGGGATTGTTTTGTTAGATTATTCAAAATATCTGACTCCAATTATGTACTGTCAAATCAAAATATTACTTTTAATCATTTGGCACTCATAGGTACAAATAGCAATTGTAAAATATATAGAATCCTGATTGGATACTTGTCCTATTTTCTTTTTCTCATATCATCTTGTCTTTCAGTAAATAGTTCATGCTTTTTCTCTGATAAGATCAGGGTGCAACTCACTAGCCATAAAATGTGGTACTTCAATAATAAAGATTATTTTCCAATGCTTGTTTGTGTCACTAATTTCTGGTTCATTTTCTTTGTTTATTGGCAGCATGATGACCATTTTAAAATCGCTCTCAAAACACTTGCTATCCATCTATGAAGCAAATCAGATGGATAGTAGAAGTGGAATTAATCATTCATTGCATAGTACTGTTATTAATCATTTAGTCTATGATTAATTGATTGATAATCTACCAATCAATATAGGTTTTGGACGGACACAGACTGAACATCTCCACATTTCTTAACTTAAGTATATGATAGTCAAAACTAAAATATCACTTAATAAATATACAGAGGAGTCTGTAATTCTCTGGGGGGCCCCTACATTGGGAATTGAGCCACCATCGGGGTCATCAATATTAAATGAAGCTCTGACGTTTAAAAAATTGATATGATTTCGTGTTAAGAAGTAAAAATAATCTTCTCACTGCAAAACATTCAAAATGTACATTGCAAATAAGAATAGATAATAATTCCGTATTATAAATTTTTTCAACATGCACCAGGAAAAAGGAAATTAGCCCTTAACACATGAAAAAGAATTGGATTGTTAATAGGGTTGCAGTTAACATTGCTTCTTTCAGCTATTCCCTTACTATTCCTTCTCCATGAACTACAACTGTGATGTGAAATGGTTTGCATGATCTGATGACCACTGGTGCTAAGCTGACATGAACATTAATAATGCTCCTAGTAGGGCCACTCATGCTGGTTAGGTTGAAGATAGGATTACTTGCACAGCTGAATTGATAGCAGCAGAAAACAAAGCACACGGGTTGCAACTGTTAGGATAAGGACTTGAAGATTATCTCTTATAAAAATTATATTTTATGGCACATCAAAGTAACCCATTTTTCCTACATGCTGTTGACATAACAAATACATCTTGCAAACTCCTAGGAGTTGATAAATTAAACTTCGCCTTTAAAAGGACCCAGTCACTTAATAAAAGTAAACGGCATCTGGATGTTTACTTAAAAAACTAAATTCCAGAATGAAACATTCCACTGTACATTGCAGAAATAAATAATTATTCTTTAAAAAGCTTAGATCTATTGAAAACTACTTCTTAAAATCTTTGATTTAGGAAATTGTCTGTATTATGCATGAATAGTATAAGGTGCCACCCAAATATTCTCTGAATGTATCCACAAAAAAACTTCAGTTTAACTGTTGCCTTCCTTGTCCTTTTCGCCATTCCTTCTCAAAAAATACAGTCATCTGATGAGTGGATGCCTTGATCCAAATGTCTTGGCCACGAACAGGTGGCATCCTGTAATTTCTACTTAGTTAATACTTCCAGTAAGTCTTTTGAGTCGAATCTTCTCCCCTTCCACTTACTCTCCATTTTATGATGAGGGTATTCTCAACTAGGGTTGGAGGATTAACCCAGGGAAGTTGAAGACTATCAAGCAGGAGAATGGAAATAACATATATATAAGGGCTGAGTGTGGTGAGGTTAATACAAAGTGGAGATTATAGGAGCATACAGTTGGAGGGAAGTGAAGCAGAGATGGGTGCAGCAAAATTTGTAAAAAAGATAGGAAGAAAATGAGTACATATTGAGCAAGTGAAACCATATTATCAATGGAGATAAAAGCACAACCAACGAATTTGCATAACATATATGTGGGGAGAAGTTAGACCAAAGATTTCATTAAATCAGTATGTACAGATGTAGCTGTAAGAAAAAATGTTGTCTCCCAAATTAACCCATTGATATTGTCAATCATAAAACAAGTAAGCAACAGATCTGTAAATAAGTGACAAATTTATTCATAACGTAAATGATGAACTTCATTGAATATTCAACTTGGAAATTCTTAACAAATGATTTCAATTTCTTGAGATATTGATTGAGGCCCATAAGATGCACTTTTTTACTCCCAAATGTGCTAAAAAAATCAGCTGGTGTCTTATGGGCTGGGAGTATATGAGTAACTGTTTACATATTATATATTTATCATAAAAACTGTTAGGAACTCAAAAGGTGAGTTATATACCTGTAGGTGATGGTAGAGTTAAGCCAATATTAAGCCCAATCAATGGCTTGGGAAATTCACACATCATGGTATGGGGGCCAGAATATTTTCATGCCACATATGGTATTTTGAATAATCAAGAAAGAAATCTAAAAAAAAAGTAACCCTTCTTATTTAAAAGACTCCACAGCACTGATTGATCACCGTAAATGTTGGTTTATTGAAACAAGCGTATCATAAACAGATACCCCTGGGCCATTAGAAATATGCTGATTTTAGTGTAAATTTTACTAAAAGGGGGAACCCTATATCTATGTTCTTCAAAACAAACGTATAAGAGGAAATTTAAAGAGACGAGTAGATGTGGAAGTAAGTTGGTGAAGGGAGAGAGGGGCCAAGGGATCATCGTAGACATCTGGATGTTATCTTTATCATTTGGTGGAGCCTCTTATCCACCATTGTCAGCTTGGACTTAGGCATTGGGGTGATACGGAAGGGGAAATCTAGGCATAGGACTAGGAACTAGTGTACTGCATTATCACTCTTAGGGGCATGCCCCCAGCCCCTAGCAATGGAACCACCTGATTTGTTCCAAGTATGTACTGAGGACCAGTTCCGAAGATATTTGAAAATGACCAGAGAGCTAAGCACTCTCACAAGTTTTTTCCTTTTCACGATAATTTTATTTAGACTACCGGAAAATGTACACATCACCATATAATAAGAATTTGCATTATTTAAACTGCAAGAGGTTGTGAATGTAACATTGTTGAAATAACCAACATTTAGCAATTTAGCCTCCACACACTTGCATGAGAAAAGCCTGAGTTTTCCAGGCAACTATGCTCGGGGAGAGGATATTGTTTCATCATTGATAACGAAAGTGAATTATTCCTGCCTTGTTCATGGGTGTCTATTATTTTGTTAAAGGCATAGCGCCCTGGGTCACCAATCAAAACAAGTGCACCCAGTGATGAACACCGTTTGGCCCAAGTCATTACCCTGCAATTGAAAATAGTCAGTTTGAATTTATAAACAAAACTGGTATGTATTCACATTTTAGGGCAACATTTACATGAAGATGAGTGGCTAACAATGTTTACTCAATAAGACAACAAAAATTTATCTGCCAATTTACATTTCCCAACGCTAAGAGCAACATGAGTAAGCTGCTGCTTGGAGGTTATTTATACTTATTCTCCAACTTGATTGAAAGTTACATTCCCATCAACCGGAACTATCATATTAATAACTAACCTTTGTGAAATCTCTGCATCATAAAAGAGATCACCAACTATGACCACATCCCAAGGAAAATGACTTTTGAAAAACTCTTCCAGTCCCCTGTCTTCCATGTAGTTTTCTGTTGAATTTTTTATGGTTGTGTCATTCAAAGCTGCATTCATTCCAGCAGCTATTCCAGCCACTGTTTAAGAACAACAAGCATGGCATTTAAAGGAGTATGAATGCTGGGTGGGCAACTTTAATATTATTCAGTTTTAATTCAAATTAAAACCACCATGATTGAAATTCTATTCGTGAACAAGGAAAACAAATTACTACAGAAGTTATTGGCCTTACAAAGGATAAATGGGCAAGGAAGATAAAAAATAACTCAAGCAGGGGCACAGGCTATTCATTTCATAAGTATGTAAGGGAAATTTTTCCTGATGTCAAAATAATATGTAATTCATTTTGTAAGTATTTTTGAGTAATATAAGGAAAATTTGACAAAAATAATGCACATCACCTGTCTGACTTTACACAAGGTAAGTGGCATCTATTATTCCTCCTTTCAACATCATCTTTCGTTAGCAGAATGAGAGATTAGTGATATTTAATAGATTGTATTGCCCAGTAGTGTAAATCTCCCATTGCAAATGTGTCTAGGAGCTTAGAAGTTTAACCATTCATCAGATGTAACTTCAGTGGTATTGTGTAAAGAAAATAACAAATTAAGGACACAATTTAACCATGAGCTCCTAAACCAACAACATGAACTACTGCCAAAATTTCAAAAAAAAATAAAAACCCATTATTAAAAGGTTAAATTTTCCAAGATATATGTCATTTTTATTCAGCAAATATAATCCAATTCCAAAGGTAATGATCAAAGAAATGACTGCCTTCTAAGCCAAACAAAAGAAATATATAAAAAGGAATGGGTAAAAAGGTATCTATTGAGTTTTGGCAGAGTATTGTGATTGAAAATCTTGGTTTTGGAATTCAAGACAAACTGCCACTGATCTAAAAATTACAAATGCAACTTTTTTTATTTTCCTTTGAATAAATGCTACTTACCAGGATCTATATCATTTGCCAGGGACAATTTTGCACCACATTTAGAAGCTGCTATGGCTGATGCTGCACAGCCACTCCCAACATCAATAACTGACAGACCCCTCACTAAAGCTGGATTATCTAAAATATATCTTTTTCATAATATAAATGGACCAATGAAGGCCACAGAACTAAAACCAACCAAAAACAAATGAAGTACAAGTGCCACAGCAAATGTATGTATCATAGCAATCAAGGTAATGTATCAATGCAATTGTATGTCAGCAGTTTACGCTAGCCATATCATTTAATTGTAATTGTCACCTAAGTACCTGGTCACTGCCTGGCCACCAGGCCAATAAAATCCCCAGAATGGGTCATTAAAAGGACAGTTATCTATCTGTGACTTCCACAAAGGGCAGGCAGGAGTAATTAAGTGTAGAGCTATTTCTGGAGTCAAATGATTTCTTGTTATTTCGGTGTTCTTTTCAATGAGGGCTTTTACTTCTACAAAATTGTGTGGAGCACTACAGAATTTCAATTGCTGTCTGAAATGAAATAGTCACATTTTAGAACTAGTAAAATGCCACAAAACAAACCTTACTCATGTTTAGTAAGCAGGGTAATCAAATCAAGTAAAGTTCTGCATATAAAACTAGAAAAAAAATACAAAACAGTAAAAAGCGAAATAGGAAAGACTACCAAAAAAAAGAGGTTTATGCATTACAAAGAGATGAGATACAAGCAGAATTTCCAAGAAATATGAATGACAATAGCGTGGAAAATCTATTCAGGTTGTACAATAAAATTAATGAAGAGGGAGAGTAGCCTGATTCACGTCAGAACCAAAAAAAAAAGATATTAGCCGGTGTGAGGAACATAATTTGGTTAACCTCCTCTTAAATGCTGCCAAAATAGTGTAAGGAGTGCTTAATATCAGGATGGTATACAAGGTGGATGAGAATGTAAGAGAGAAGAAAGTTGGTTTTAAAAAGGGAAAGAAAGGCAGTACACAGTTGTTAAGAATAATTGAAGAGTGGTATCTAAAAAGAAACAAATACCTGTGCTTTTTAGACATTTAAAAGGCCTTTGATAGTGTGGATTGTAAAAAGAAAGGAGAGGATTGGAGAGAGAGGTCCGACTGGAAAGCTATATATGGACCTAAGAGTTGGCAAAAGAATGAAATAAGAAAAGGTGTAAAGCAATGGTATATTGCCAACCTTATTTCTGATGCATCTGGAAGTCACAGTAGAGGAGAATAGGAATGAGGAAGAAAATGCAGGGGTGAACATAAAAGATTAAGATATATTAATTTTTCAGGTGATTATTATTATTATAAGGTAATCTACCAGTGAAGGTAGGTTTTTGGATGGACAAAACTATCACGTAATTACATTGCGACTCCAAACAAAATACAATCGAGCAACCTAATCTACATCAGGTCCCTCTTCATCTCTGTGTACTTCCTTCATCCCATCCAACATCCCTATCCTGTTCCTGCCCTTTCCTCGTTTGCCTAACATACCATCTTCAACATCCCACTGCCACTCAATACGCCTTTCATCCTAAGGTGATACGGCAGTGATTATAGAAGATCTTAAAGCATAGAAAAGGGTGATAGAAAAGACTGACAGCAGATGCATACAAGAGATGCAGGATGAGGATGAAAAAAGGAAATACCAATACCGTATGAATCTGAAATGAAGCAAGAATAGAATTTGAAATGTATTGAGTAGAAACTGAATAGGTAGAGGGACTTAAATATGTAGGAAGTGTAGTGGCAAGGAGCAGGGAATGCAAGAATGAGATTAGAAGAAGAATAAAAATAACAAATATAGCATTCAACTAGCCAAAAAAGGTTGCAATTGAGAAAGATGGATATATATCTGCAGAAGAAATTGGCGAAGTCTCATGTTTGGAATATGTTTTCAAATTGAACATAAACACCTTAAACAGTGGAAAATAACTGTAGAATTTAAATTCAGCCATGGAAAAGAAGAGAAGGAATAAAATGGAGAGATAAGGAGGGGAACTGAAGACGTTTTAAAGCATTTGGGAAAGAAGAAAAGGCTACTACAAATAATAAATTGGGAAAAAGAACTGGGTTGGTCAAGATCTATTACATGAAGGTATACTGAGTGCAGCAGTACAGGAAGTTGTGGAAAGAAGGAAAAGAAGAAAGTTATTGGATTAGTTGCATGACAGAGAAGGGTACAGATGTGAAAAAGAGACAGCATTAGTGAGAAGGCTATGAAGGGCATCAGAGATCAGCCCCAAGGCACAGCACTTCATGATGATAAATACTGGAGTAGTGAACGACTTTAGTGATATTCCCTACTAAATAGTTTTTCAATACTCACTATTATATTCATGTAAATTTATTTTGTTCATTATTATAATCATGTAAAAAAGTTCTTTTGATTAATGATAAGTCTAATGTGGAAATATAAGTTAGGGAAAATCTCAATATTTCTTGATTTTAGACAAGGAAATAGATGTTTGGATGTGATTGGCTGACACAGAAGAATGTAGGGAGTATGGAATCGAAAGGGGAGTCCTGAGGATTGACTGATGTATTACCTTATTGAATGCTGACTGACCATACCAATTCTAATCATTTTAGTGATGGGTACAATGGAATACTACTATGAATTAACGAACCCATGCCTTAAGAAGAGATGAACCAAGTGGGTGACTCTTTTGGCACTGTCATCCTATAAGTATCAATGGTACTATAAGTATTAGTATTTACGACAGGCAGTCAAAGGCACTGTTGTACTTCATTCTGAATCTGATTGGCGAATATAAAAACAAAGTTTGCTCCATCCTATTTTTATGCATGGAAGATGCCATGAATGAGATCAAATGGAGACCTTTGAAAAGAATAATGCTTTCAGATATAAATGAAATGACTCTGTGATGAGCTGAAGATGTAATGGTTTGTATGGATCGCAAATTAAGCTTTTTGAAAGTGCATAGAGAAGGTTCTCAAAAGGTTTGACAAAAAAATAAAGACAAAAGAAACAAGGTTTGATGATGTGCGAGAGAGAGATGAAAGCCTTTATCTTGAAAGGGGGAGATTAAAGTAAGTGAAAGAATAAATGTTAGAATTAGAGAGCTGAATTATATAAAATGTAGAACAAGATACATTTTAATAAACACCCAAAGAAGTATTTTAGCCAACAAAAATTATTCAAACAGAAGAAAATAAGTTACAATGTTTTTTATATTTTAGCATGTTAATGAGACTGGGACAGACTGATAACTTCATAATATAATACAAAAAATGCAGGCTTATCAATGAAATTATGCTGGAAAGGATGAGTAATTAAGTTCTTTACGAGATGAAATAAAGGAAGGATTAAAATGATTGTCCAAATATTGAAATATGAATAAATATATTTTGAAAAAAAGGTCAAACCATAAAAAATGAAGGGGTAGCTTCAGAAGAGAATACATCTTACAGACTACTAGTGAGGTAAAATGTGTAGCTTTTTGTGAATTAAAATATCAATACCAAAATCAAATGAAAAATGAATACTTCTAACTAATCTGACAATCGAAAACTTCACCAAAAGAATACATAAATGAATAATATGGGTAAGTAGGTATATTAGATAGTAAACTTAAACTTAGAGAGTGGCGGGAAAACTGGCATCAGTATAGTTTTACTCATTTTGTGCTATGGGGACGATATATAGGTAGATAGATTTATGGAAGATGAGAAAGGGTGGTAAGAAAACAACCTTTCGAATTACCCTTCTCAATATTAAGTTCCATAACCTGACTAACAAGTATGGATGTGAAATGAATTCCATATGGCACCTCACTCAGTGATCTGCATAACATTGAGAAGCTTCCACTGCTGGGATTTGAACCCTCTCCCAGTCCCTGGTGTAGAAATCAGAATACTAGCCACTGCACAAATCCTATCCCGTTAAGGGAGTGTGCTTGCATCAACAGGTTGAAGACAATACGTATCTATGACAGTGGAAACATGGCAGTCAGGAAGATGAGACAGGAGAACCAACATTGCTTCATTTCACTAATTTGATGTTCTATTCTATGGGATGTACTGTGCTTATTAATTATATCCTCACATCATGAAATAACCACAGCAATTTCATTAAAAAGAAATTAAATGCCGCAGTAGCTTTCCTCGTACAAAATTTGGGTGTAATATCCGTCCAAATATTTAATGATCTCACTAAACTCTACTGCCCAGTCTTCGGCTTATCGGACAGTAGTTAAAAGTTAAGCACAAGGTTGCCTCCACCTTTCTTAAGGCACTTTTTTGGAGTATCGGAGTAGATAGCTTGGAATCCGGCATTTCAATGAAATGTTGACATTCATGATCCAATTCTCAAAGGATGAAAAATACCCTCTAGAGCTTGCCACTTATTTCTACATCTCTCCAGATTATAGTACAACATTGATGCAAAAACCACGACCCCCAAAATTTGTTATTCCTTTTCTTTCAAAAGGAAAGTATGAAGAAGGTAAATCACCAGACCGAAATCAAGTCACACAGGAAAATGCCTGTTTGATAAGCAGTTTACGAGTACCTGTAGCATGAAATTTTTAAAATTGTCCATCTTAGTCCTCCAGGAATACTGAGAGCCATTTTCATTTCTTATTGATTATTCTGTCTATTATATGATTCTGTAAAATTGTTAACCACGATAAAAACACTAATTCCATAGTTGATGACCCTGTGATGTACTTCCTAGGAACCACCTCGTATTTACACATATCTTGCATAACTTCACAAATCGAAGGGGCATAACCGGCAAACGACGAAACTCAATTAAATGTTTATTTCCCTCGTTTATAAACAGCATAGGTGTACAACTCGCAATTTTACAATTAATTATGGCATTATAAAAACTTGACAGTGATTAATTAAAATTTCAACGTTCAAATTCAACAGTTACAAATTTAACAGCTACATTCGAATCTGTATCATTTTCTGGGATCCATGACTTGTGGCCAGGGCCAAAGCAAGGCGACCTGGATGACAAATCACCAACTCTGAAAGAGCCTAAGGAAATCGCGGACACAGAGAATACTAAATTTTTGTAAAGACTGTTGCCTACCTTGCTTCAATGGAACATTAGTATATACTCCGAACTTTAGCCAACTACCTAACGAACTCAATTTAATACGAGTAATATACCCAAAGTAATAGAAAAACCGGTTGCAGCCGTGCTCTCATCATTAAAAACTGTACCTTCCAAGTAATAAACACATTGTACATATATGTAGGTCCCTACTTGCTTGGCAGTACCTACAGTTTGGATGAAACTCTCAAATTGACTTGAGTACTTTTTGGGTAAAAGCAAATACAATAGGATCACAATAATAGCGCATTTTAATAGGGTGGGTTTATCATAATGAGAAAAAAGTCAGCATAGTTAAAATACCAAGATAGTACCATCGGCACATGTCCATGCTATATTTTTTACTGTTGTTTCCAAGCATATTTTTTTCCCTCTTTGCTCCTTACTTACTTTATTTTCCTTCGCGTGGCTTTAATTCATTGGAAAATGCATAAGGACAGCAGATAGAGGAGTGTTATGTTCCAAGACAGAACTATTTTCACTTAGCGATGATATGGCCATATACCCCTGAACATTTAATGGAATTGCTGTAGAATTAAGTGACAGTAGGCTCGTTAATACTAGCTTCCCTTTTCTGTTCTATTTATTACATATCTGTGCAGAGAAAAATGCAGGTTGCTCTTTGATTGGCTCTACTTTCGAACACCTGAAACATCAAAGGAGTTAACTCAGATGTTACTTTGTCATAATCTCACGTGTTACCTCTCTGTGGAATTTATTCATCTAATAACACAAGGAACATATTTCCTAAATTCCACAATATTTTTATTTGATATAACCAGTTTTATTCCAACAGCATCACAATGTGAAATACTGCATCTGATGATTTTGTGAGTGAAACTTATTATGCCATATAAAAAGACCAGAATTTACAAAGGCTGTTCTGTTTGCTATAAGAGTTCTCTAAAATCTTAATGACAATATAGCATTGAGTTGGTGGGCAAGTAATGCTCATTTATGAAAAAAAGCAAGGCTCATATGAAGAGAAACAATAAGGTACATATAGGAACTGTTCAAGAGTCAGTAGGTAGGTATAAGGTAGGAAGATGATAGATTAAGAGTTTCTTGAATATGTGCAACTACTCACTAATTAATTTAAAAATTCTCTCACCAAGATTTGGAAAAGAAAGTATTTCTTCAGTTAATTTAAAGACTACGTAAACATAATGTATATAATTTCCGATATGAGAATATGCATTGAATTGAGAGCTGAGAAGTGAATAGCATCTAATATCTGATGGGAGATTATCTTAAAAATTGTTTCAATAAGTACTTAGATCAAATTTTAAAGCAGGTTTTTTGGTAACTGCATGTTCAAGTAGAAAGGGAGCCAACCTTAGGGAAACCATTAAAATGCTTCCATTATCTCTTTATTTACCCGTACATTCCCAAGTTCTATTAGTTTTCCAAATGTAGGCTATAATTTATGCCTATTGCATGATACAAAGAAAAAATAATCTTATCTCTAGGACAAACATAATTTTGCTTTTTAAAACAAGTAAACCTTTCCTGTGCATTTTGGAAAATTAATAGCGCTTGGTACAAAATAGTGCAGAATTTTTCCACCTTACTCATGTATTTGATAAGAAAATATGACTCAAGGAAATTCAAAAATAAAGGTCTACTTCTTACAGTTAGTAATACATTTTATTACGTATCATTCCATTGGAAGTAAATTTAAGATTAGGCAGATAGTGACAGCACATAGGGA
The DNA here is from genome assembly GCA_037158775.1 of Hetaerina titia. Lineage (NCBI taxonomy): Eukaryota > Metazoa > Arthropoda > Insecta > Odonata > Calopterygidae > Hetaerina > Hetaerina titia. The sequence goes on along the minus strand of CM073772.1, from coordinate 74,707,518 downwards.
AATTCTCAATGGAGGAGCTTTAGAAGGCTATCCCTTAACCTCAAAAATGTTGTGCTGACATACATAGTAGCACAATCACCCCTTTCAACTTACTCAAAATAAGTTGAAGTAGTACGATATGTGATAACAAATTTTCAATTACAGGGGGAATTAACATGGCACTTGCTTTCAAGCCATTGAGTAATTCATAGTTTTACAATGAAATAAAAAATTCTATTGATTGTATGAAGCCCAGCAAGTGCATTATTTCATAAATGTTGGTCATTGGGTGTTAAATACTGACTGCATGTTAATAGAATGGTTGGTAGAATCATTGAAATATTGTGTGCAACATTTTATAATATTCAGTTCAATGCCTTTAGGTATGTGATTACGAACAAAACATGAATAAAATACACCATGCCTGGATTCTAATCATGTAACTTTGAGTTATTGATACAGGACCTTTCCTTAGAGAGAGAAAAATGAACACAACAAAGCCTCACTAAAATTCTAAGCCTGAACAAAAACCTCAAAAATGACAAAGGAAATATATTTCTAGTCGCATTAAGAATTGGCAGGTAGGAATTGCAGCTGGTAAATGGGTTGAGTAAGGAGGAAAGAGCTGCAACTGTTATCAAGGTGGCAGGATAGCTATATATGGCTGATATATATAGCTATATATGGCACCTGAACTGCTCCATAATTTCCTGCTTTTGAAGATTGGCTTATGGATTTTGAGAAATAATTTTTTTTTAGGCATTAACTATGCTTGATTCAGTGCTATTGAAATAAATTGAATTAATGCAAGAAATAAGGGACAAGATCAACCATGACCTGAAGGAAAAACAGTTTTATACTACACTTTTGAAAAACTGAAATTTAAGATGAAAAACAACCCTAGCCATTTCAAAATAATATTGGCATTAATAAATAATATATACTAACAAAAGAAACTATTCACCCGAAATCAGCTTACACACAATCCAGCATTGACTTGTGAAACTAAGTTATGGTCCTAGTATTCCATGTGCTCAACCGAATAATAACATACTTATGAAAAATAAACATGGTAATATTCATCTTATAATCCTTGTTCTTCTTGTCCCTGCATAAATGAAATACTGTAAGACCCTTTCATATTGCTAAACTCCAGGGCCAATAGACATGCACTTTGCAATGCTGCCACATAAAAGACCACATCATTGCTATTACATGAGTCTGGGTGATTGCATCTCCTTTGATTTCTACATATTAGAGAACATGTATGCAAGAGTCCAATCTATAAATAAAATATTCCCTCTACACAACAGTTTTCCATATGCTTAATACTTGTGCATATAACGTTGATATATTTTATGAGTGATAGTAATTTATAATTGAATTAAAAAATATGCATTATGACCATTGCTTTCAATTTATCCATTATGAATACTATCATCAGCAATTTACTAATTCATTATTACCATTAAATCATGTACAGTGGAGAGTGATTAAAAAAAATCCAGAAAAACTATTAAGAATCCCAGACTATTCCTTATCTTCCAAGTTCTCTCCATCTGCATCTCTAACCTGAACTACATACTTTTGATACACAGCACAAATTCAAGTTCAAGAAAACTGAAATGTACATCTAAAGAGTATAACATGATCATGACCAAAACAAATTCCTTGTGGCCATTTTTGGGCTTCAAGAGAAAAGACAGAAAGAGAGAGACAGTGAGGCAATTTCCTCTTACTCTAAGGTCCTTAATCTCCCACTACTTATATGCTCCCACATAACAATGTTTTAACCTATATGGGTTTTCAATCCAATAATTTACACTTACAAAATATTCATTTGATAGTTGTGCCCATCCAAAAACCTACCTTAACCGGTAGATTACCTAATATATGTTATGTACACTTATAACATATTACATCAATTTAAGTGTTTCACTCTCTTCATTATTGAATGATTAATCAATCATTTTACTTTTGTCCAAGGATTTGTTTTACAAATATACAACACATCAAAAAATTGTAGTAGTAGATAGTCATAGATTAAGTAGAACATATGTGATGCAAGGGCCATTCAATTATTCCTTAGAAAAACCAAGAGATGGCACTTAAAGCACCAAAAAATGTTTGTTTTAAATAAACCTCATCTCTTACTAGAAGATTGCAGTTGAGAGAATCAGCTTTATCTATCGAGTAGTTTAATTTTCACAAGTCAATTGAAGCATCAAACTGTTGCTTACTTAGAGAAATGGAAAAAATGATTTTCATGCAGTGATTACCTAAACACTTTAATTAGAAGGCTTTTTACAATGAGAGACATAAAAGCTGAGTTCAATGAAGTTCATGGCCCACCTGCTCCTGTGTTTGCAACTGTTTACAATAGAGTAAATGAGTTAATGAACATTGCTGTACAGCCACAAATGATGAACATTGTTTGGGACCTAATGCGGAAATGACTTCATCTGAAATTATTTAAAAAATCCGCGATATGATTTTGAGTGACTGACAAATCAAAGTTTTCACAATAGTTGAGGCCACAGGCATATTACAAGGTACAGTTTTTTTAAGTTTGCATGAAAAATTGGGTGTGAAAAACATTTTGGCAAGATGGGTGTTTTCGCTCTTAGTGCACATAAACAATTATGTGGTTGATTTGGAGGCTCACTTGGTACTTTTTGGTCACAATCTTGATGAGTTCCTGCTTGAATACATAATTGGGGATGAAACATGGATACATTACTACACTCCAAAGACAAAGGAACAGTTGAAACATTGGGTTTCTGAAGGATCCAAAGAAGGTGAAGATGGTAAAATTAGCCAACAAGGTGATGGGCATGGCTTTCTGTGATGTATGTGGAGTGATCTACATTGATTACCTGCAAAAAGGACTAACAATAACTGGAGAGTATTGTAATTGCACCAGTTGAGCAAAGAAATCAAGACAAAAAATTGTCTTCCTTCAAAACAATGCCCAGGTCCACACCTGTGCAGTTTTGATGGTGGAAATTATGGAAATGAAGTTATAATTATTACAACATCCATTGTATTCACCAGATTTAGCCCCCGGTTATTTTTTTATTTCCAAACTTGAAAAAAATGGCTTGGCAGAAAATGATTCACACCAAACAAGGAGGTCATCACCAATACAGATCACTCTATTTAGAGAACCTTCCAAAATCCTACTTTTTGAACAGCTTCGAACAATAGAGAAAAAATCTACCCAAAACATTTTGTTTTTCCATTTGTTCCTTAGGACTTATTGAACGACCCATGTACAATTTCTCAACCACCATTTCCTTGCCAATGCGCTATTGAAAGGCTGCCTCTCATGTTTCAATGTGGATAAGAGATGTATGGTTTCAATGTTTTTTTTTACTGTCCATTTCTCAGGTGCACATAGGGTATTTTGTGATTCCTATTAAAAATCTATCACAAATATTACTTTTGACAATGACAGTATAAATTATAAAATGTAGTGATAAATTGATAAAATTAAGGAAAAAGATAATGTACATTAACACATTATGCATGCCTGTGTACTGCTCTCCACATTACATACTGTATGGAAGTGAAACTTGGGTCAGGAAACAATGCAAACTGGCTGCACTTTTCACAGAGAAATGTAATAAAAGCATGCCTCACTGGTTTGGTCATTCTGAGAGAACAGATGAGATTTGAATCATTAAACTAACATACAAAGAACAGTTAATACATAACTTGAGAGGAATGGGATAGACCAATTAAGTTATATGGTAAATGTGAACAGACTCTCAAGGAAAAAATAATGTCTTTCAAACCGAAGAACATACATGCAAGTGGTATGCTAGGACATGACAGTACACAGGAAATTATCGAAAGGGAGTATACCCCCAGAAATAATTTCAAATCGGGTTTTCTAATCAATTTAATAAATTATCTATAGTATGTAAAGTTAAAATTGATCTGTAGCTGACATTCAATGAACTTTATAAAGCATTCTAAATAATCTAATGTATTTCCACATTCTTGTGTTTTCAACATAAAAGTTTTGCCTATAAGAATGATGTATGACACTCATGGAAAAAGCTGTGCTAAGACAAAAACCAATGAATCATTCTATTTTTAAAGTCTTGCACACAGTTTTATGAACCTATTGTAACAGTTACTAATGTCTATCAAAGTGAAACATAAAATATTGGAGAAATTCCTTACTCAGTACCAACAAAACAGTTTTTAATGACTGGAAAATGAATCATACTACTTACCTTTCCCATGAAAGAGAGGCAATAGCATACATATCAGGTCAAGGGAAAATTGAACCCCTTGATTATCTCATGTATTTGTGCCTATGGGGAATCACCACTGATTCACCACTCTATTGAACATTTTCTTATTTAAAGATTAGAAAAAGATATAATTATAAAGAGAATGAGTAAAATATTTTAATTTCTAGATTTTTCAATGTTTACACAAGAATACACGCACAAAAGATTGGTCCAATAATGTACACTTATCACATGTTACGTCTAGTGAAGTCTTGAATAAAGAAATGTAAGAACAGACATCTCAGTTTGAAATCTCACCGAATTTGAAGTATTTCACCTCTTCACAACTGAATGATACATGCAGCTAATTCCTCAAAAAACATCAAATTCTAGGATCATCACACCTGAAAGCTGGATGGCTGAACTTCATTTAAAGTAGATAAATGAAAATTAAAGGGGAAAATCTATTTTTAAATAAGCATTGGGATTCCAGACCCAACATCTTATATACTTATTAATCCACCATTAATGGATTACTTTCTACTCACTATACAAACTTAAAAAAAATAAAAAGTCACAGAAACATCAATCAGGTTTTTGTAGATTAGAAGTTGGACATAATATTAATTCTACAAGTTGCTAGCAAAATCTTACTCCGAATACAAACCATCACATTATTAAGACACAATAGGCATTTTTAGTTCCAATATCAAGGCATTACATCAATTTGAAATCCTTAAAACATTCAAAAGTTTTGTTGATGGGCTAAACACATTATCACTTTTACAATGTCAATCAATGTATTACCATGAGGAAAACTGGACAAGCATTACTGGCCACAACCAACTCACATTATGCTTCATGCGGGTGAATGCTGAGGTTTGGGGCATTTGTATTTAGTAAGTAGCTAACAATTGAGGCAGCACATTAAAGCTTTAAGAATTTAAACATCAAAAGGAATGTTATCAAAATAAACAACTTAAGTGCTTTCAAAATAAGTAGTTGCACCATAAATATGACTAGAAACACCATATGTTGCAGAATATTTTGCAAAACTAAATGGACTAGAAATCGGACATAAAACTTAAATATGTATAACTCCTTTACTGGCTAGATTCAATGATCACCACCTATTTCATACGACAAGGTACTCTTCAAATATTCTGTTAGCATTTAAAATGCTGGTTCGATTAGAATGTGTTACACAGTTAAGGGAAAATATGCACCAAAATTATATAAAAATTTCAGAATGCCAAACATGAGTGTGCAATTACTCTGGCAACTTCCGGCAAAAAGTGTAAAAAACCATATAGCATGAGGGATACACAAAAATAGCACTATGCCATATGTGAGCAAAAATGCATCTACAAAGCAGTCTTATGACAACAGCAGAAGTTATTCTATCTTGCAAATTCTGCTACAAGATTCAAGAACATTTTCAATAGAAAAATTGTTCTCTCACACACAATATGTACTAATTCTATTGGGATTATTAGAATTTTATTTTATATGGATGTGTTTCTAAAAATATAATAGCCAAAAAATATATACCCATTAGCTGTTCATGGTGCTTGAATATAGATCATATTCATTAAAACATTTCCAAAATAAATAAAAAAATTAAACTACAACATAAAATACTTCACACAACTTCTGTAAGTGAACAAATGCACTAAAATTCCATAGATAAATATGACTCACTCACAATGGGTTTGACAAAGTACCATCATAATGATACACCGTACAGTGATAAAAACTGGACTGAAAATATTTCACTAGACAAATATTATAAAAAAAACAACAAATTATTTTTCTATTCATGGTAAGTTACAGGGCTCTTTGAAAAATAACTTGCCATATTTGGACACACCAACTGCAAGCAAAATTTCCCAGGAAATTGCAAACAGAAGGTAATTACAAAGTATCTTTCTTAACTTAGAAACGAGGAATTACACACAAGTTCATGGTCATAACAATTATCCACAATGAAACTAAAGAATCTTTCTCCCGATACTTTATAATATTCAACTGACATATTACATTAACTGCCGACTATGGAATGAGCAGTTTCCTAATCAATACATTCTTTAGTTTTTATTATCTTCAGAAGAAAAATAATGGGTCGCTGAAATATGTCGAATCTTTGTGGACTAGATCTGGAATGTGGCCGTGTTTTTACTTTCTATATTCTGCTCTCACCCTTGATTTCAAAATTAAAGTAGTACAATTGTACAAATAAATACTAACATTACAAAGAAGTTTCAGGCATATACACCATAAAAATTCTAAGGCAACCTCTTGAAAAGTCTTTATCTTTTTTTTTGATGAAATATAAATAAATTTGTCAAAATATACGACATTACTCTGAATATAGTCCCCTCCCTGAATATCGCCCCCACCCATTTCTCCAGCCTAATTTTTTGAACCTGCTAATATTTTTTAGGTGTGAAAATAGTTCCCTCCCGCACTTTTCTACTAAGATTTTCACCAAAGAGGGGAGGATCATATCAGACCAATAGGGTAATACTATGAAAACCTTCAAAGGCTACTATATCTTTGGTTGCATCTGCTACAGATGCATAAAATTGAGCACAGCACATCTCAATAATTACTGGAATAGCCATATCAATGCTGATTATAAAAATGTAGCAAAAATTGATTGATGACTAGTACAATGGCACATGAATCACATTATTTTAATCCATAACCTAATATCAGTGTATATTTACTTATATTTGGTCTATTCACTCATTTTTATTACACCTAGAGTCACAAAACACGGGACATTTTCACAGGCTTTATACAATGATAAAATTGACCAAGCAGGGAAAATATAGTTGTGTAATTTTATGCAATGTGCCAAAATATTCAATCCCTAAAAATATTTAAAAAATATTTATATCAGCTCCATTCTATGCAATGCTTTTTACCGACACTTAAGAATAAAGCAATACTGCCTAAAATAAGCAACACTACAGTACAAATGACTAGACTAGACTAGGATTATGAAATAATAGATGAATAAATAATATCAAGCAAAGAGTAAAATGTACATCAAATACTCTAGATTATAAAACACACATATGTTATAAAATTATAAAAGTTTTTGAAAATACCATTTTTATCAAGTGTATCATAAATAGCATAGTAGAAAATTTTGTTTTATAAAATGTTCAAGTTATTTTGGCAACACCTAATCCTCTGTTTGGGTAAAAATTATATAAAAATCATAAATATTAGGTACTCCATGTAAAATTGAGGAATTAGGAAATTTTCTTTTCCATTGGTTTCACTAGACTTGACTAGAAATCTCATAAAATGATATAAAATTATAAATATAAGGATTCTTTCCTCCCTTAGTATATGGAACCTCTTAAATATTACTTTTTCTTTTGTATAAGACGCCCCCAAAGAAAGTGTTGGAATGATGTAAACTGGACTTATTCGAAGGCCTACACAAATTGAGGCCTAAATGAATCTTCAAGCAATCGTTACACTTGCTGCTCACTGGTGTTGTCCCTCATCCCCTTCTCACATGCGTCAACCTCAGGTGGCGTGACTCTGTCAGACATGAAGAAAAGACGATGGAACAAATAAGGAAACGTCATAACAATTTTAGGTCACTAGGTCCTAAGTATCCATGCAACCAACTAGCAGAATTTGATTAGAGAAGAGCAACTTGGCCTAAATGCTCATCCACAATTATGTATTTAGTTTGGACCACATTTTACTCTTTTGAACCTAATTGACAGTGCTTCTGTGGCTCCTGTGGAATTGGAACAAGCCTCAGATAAATAAAAATTATTTAGGTACGGGATACTTTTGCAGCCAACTTGTTGGAAAAGAGACCACATGGGGACTAACTCTCATTTGGCTCCTACACTTCGATCAGACCAGCATGTTGCCAAAGGTTAATAAGGGCTAAAAACTCTGACCAATATGACTTAGGTGGTTACAACCGCATGCAAGCCCTACTACAATGAAAATATTGCAATCAATGGGAAGAACATTATGAAAAATAGGACCAAATAATTATGAATGACCTGCAAAGTTTCCGTTACAATGACCAAAAAAGTGCAATTATTTAAGCAATATTGCTGATCAACTTTTAATATTTCGCGAGCATTTTGTTAATATTAATAATAGATTCAACAGAGTTCTCCATCAACTTTATCATCATCAGAAAAGTCAATTCTCCAATGTGGCTACAATGAAGGTCCTGACATTTTCTGTCATTGGGAGTAACACTTAGGTACTGATGGTGGTGGGCTCAAGTGGACAATTTATATAAACATTTAAAGAGAAACAAAACGTTACATATTTTTTTTAATATTAAGAGAGGATGTGAACCTTATGGCAACATATTGAAATGAAATTATTGACATTGCAATTCCACACACTTTGTGAAATGGGTGGAATTACAAATTCAATAATTTCATTTCAACATGTTATGCAAATTCCATTAAGTTACCCTGGAGACAATAAATCTTATGATAACATGTGAAATGGGGTTATATCTGAAGTTAGGGATACTGCCATGGACAAATGATGTTATTACATAAGTAATCTTAATAGTTCATTTGGTAACATATGTACAAAGAAATGCATATAGAGAAGAGTGTTAATGCTAATAGATAACTTAAAATATAAAATTAAAACATATTCAGTTCCCAAAGCAAAAGACAATCAAACATGACTGATCCCCAATTTTTCAATGAACTATTTATTTTAAGAATTTTAACTTCACATGTGAAGTTAAAAAAAGATTGTTATGGCTAATGTATTAATGCACACATGCTAAATACCATTTCATGGACAGTGTATCTTTGGGTATTGATCAGTTCATATTTATTAAGGTAATCACTAAGCCATTTACATATGTGAACAATAAAATGTATATACATGCTGAATGGTTAGTACTTCAACAAACATTCTCTAGACTCCTCCTGAGCTAAGAACTGCTGAAAATCATGGAAGCATCTGGCCACAATTGAGATTTTGTTCCAATAATTTTACATGCACATGACAAAGGCTTTAAGCTAGACTCTTGAAAAACAATTGAAATTATACAACTATCTTTTCTCATGAATGTGCTAATTTTAATGTTATGACTAAGTTCAAATGCTCACTAAGAGTATCAATTGTGGAATGTCAAGTAATCCTTTTCCATCCCCAAACTTTTCCCATGCCATTATAAAGCTCTGCAACCTGATCTTCATTTTCTATGCTACATTCCCTGAGTCAGTCATTCGCTATCACTCTTAATCCTACTCCTCCTTGACAAACCTTTCATCCACGTCATCCTTTTGCTTCAAATACAATACAAAAAGGACTTTTTAAGCAACTAAAGTCATTGTACCATGACCTAATGTGACATTGAAATTAATAAAAAATAAAAATGGTGGGAAAAATGGGTGTGTCTAATTACCAACAATGGACATCATGTTATTCCCCAAAAGTTAAGCCTGCAGGAAGGGAAGGGAGAGAGAGGGCGAATGAAATTGGCGTGTGCTTGGATGACATTGCCAGATCTGAGGCTCACCAAAATAAAGCACCTAACCTTGAAAACAATGCTTTCCAATGTCAAGGCTAGTGATTTACTACAAAAGATGAATACAAATTGTAAGTCACATTGTGATTTGAGAAAAGGTTTTGCCAACCAAATGTTACAGTTTAAACAAATATTTTAGACCTATTTTCAAGAATGGGCAGATAAACCGTTATAAAAACAATTATCTCTTCAATTTCACAGAGGCAAATTGGCATATGATCATTAACAAGTCGCCTTACCTACCAAGTGCTATATTCACTCTCAGTACACATTTGGATACCTATTCCAAAGCCAATTTTTCTAAAGAAAACATGTCAACAAGCAGCTGTGTATTCATGGCACTGTGTATTTCACAAACATTATTTATTGAACACCGGTCATGCAAATCACTGCACTTTGCGAAAAGAATAATGTTTTCACAGCATCATGGTAAAGCGACTTAGATAAGTGACTTTTGGCTAATAACTCCATGAAAATTTGCTGTCATTTAACGTTCCACTCAACTGTAACATTTAAAATTGGTTTTCCAAAAACTCCTGAATGAAAAATTAAATTCTTATGCAGAAAATTTACCATTCTTTGCAGCATACTTTTATCATCCTTCTTAAGCATTTCTTAATAACAGAAGACCATTGTCTACTGATTATTTTAATTATGACAATTGGCTCAGATATGTGTTGATGATTACCATCATTTGAAAGGGTGTATACTATAAATACCTTAGAAAATGAAAAGACTACACAAATTACAAATAATATCAACAACTTCACAAAATAAGTCTTCAGAGAGGCTAAGCCATAAGTGCGTGCACAATATCTTTTTTCATTACCCTCTCTTAATGCAATACTTACTGCACAGCTGTGGAAGAAGTGGATGCCCATGAAATCCTACGCAATGAAAGGCGAGCAACCAAAAGACGGTGCTGATGACGCAAGTTGCGCAGGTGCAGACGATACATCTCCTCGGCACGAACACGCTCTCCAGCTGCCAGCTCCCTCTGAGCCTAATCATAGAAAAGTGGTGTTGTGAATGCATACTATGAATTTATTGAAGCATATAAATGCTATGCATTTCCTACTGAAGTATAATAGTACTAGATAATAGTAGTTCTATATCATTACTGAATATCCAATGGTTTAATGTCATGAAGACTGGGAAGACAAAAGGGAGATAGCTGGAATGGTTAAAATAATGGCCCTAAATTGCACATAGTACAAGAGGAATGTAATTAACTCAATAAAATGTCAAGACACCAGTAAAAAAAATTATAATTTGAGAAATGAATAACTCCCTTCCCCAAATATAGCAATTATTTAATCATAACTGTGTATTTTACAAATACATAAACATAAAGCTTATCAACCAAATTCTCATTAAGGGGAAACTAAATGTAACTCGATTACTTTTATATTTTCAATGATCACATTATCCATTCTAAATTTAGAAATAATACCAAAATTATAGTAAAAGGATCTAAAAAAACTCCAAAATGGCATTATTTCAGTTTGCCAAATGAATAATTGCCAGAAGCAATCTTTTAATGTTATAAACAATATGACTTTGGACTGAAGAGAAGGCTCTTTATCATGTTACAGATTTCATAAAAATCAAAAGGCCTTCATTAAAAAGTTATTACTTAAGCATATTATTGCACTAGCCATGATTATGAAAAATCTATAATGAAATCTACATGATATAAACATGTATTTTGTAGAAAAAATTAACAGAGCTTGGCAGGCAACACTTGAAAAATGTACAACTTAAAGATATCTATTTTTTTGTTAAATGCATATGCCAACTTAAGTCACCACAAATCGCCAAGTTAAAAGGCACTTATTGTAGGTATGTCAGTAAAAAATTAAGGCATGAGTTATATGAAAACAATAAACATACCTGTGCCCGCAACAGATCAGCATCAGCTGCTGCCACACGGGATTCAAGTTCACGGACCCGAAGCCTGTGTTCAACTCGCCTTTGTTCTCGCTCCTCTTCCAGCATAACCAAGCGAGTTTCCAATTCCCTTGGGTCTCCCTCTCCCTCTGTGTGAGATAGCCTACCCTCCCACCTTACACTTTCCCCGCTACCCATTTCACCAGTTGAGTAAGGAGACAGTGGTTCAGGAGACATATGTGACACTAATGAAAAAGAAATTCATTGCATAATTATAAAAATTCACAAATTATAATAAAGAGGGCTAGCTATCGACATGCTGCCGTAGTTTACCAAGTATTTTCTTTTACAGATTTATTTAAGATTTTTATGCTCTTCATTCTTCAATATTTACATCGAGTGCCGTCAGACTTATGCTGCATTTATTATTCTTTAAATTAGAACTCATCAATGGATCAGTTTATCCCTGACTCGACTAAATCATTCGTCGTATTATTATTAGCTATTGTCAGTCATCTTTATATATAATTACACGAACTGCATTATCAATTCCACTTTAAATTAATAAACTAGTATTCACCTGTAGTCTGGCAATATTGCTCGGGCATACCGCGGGAATCCATATCATCATCTCCTTGATCTTGGTCTTGACAATTATTAGCTTCCTCCTTCGGTGCCGACTCTGCGTCTACATTCAAACAGCAAATATATTAGTAATCATTCGACACAAAATAGATGATGCACTTCTGCTAGTCAATTATAAAAACCATCCCTATTGAGAACGAGGGTTTTTTGTTAACATAAAGTCAGGAGTAAATCCCACGTATTGATTCTCACCCATTGCAGAATTTGTAGCCATTGAGGACAATATATGAGCAAGCGGTGATGGTGTTGAAGCTGAAGACGATGGAGTAGCTGGCTGAGATCCAGAGGGATTGGCTGGCCATGTTTCCAAATGTCGAGCTGGTAGCATCTGTTTATTTTCTGAGTCGTTATCCCATAGTGTTGGCACTCTAATGGTTGGCATCATATCATCCAAATGTTGCGACAGCGTATGGGAAAGTGCTGTGTGCTGCACGCCTATAGCACCCAATTTTCTACGCAGAGCTCCCGTTTTATCCTGTTTAGCCCTGGTTTTAATATTATCCCAACACTTTTTAAGTTGTGCAACTGTTCTGTTTGTGACACATTTGTACATATTGAAATCGTGGCAAATTCTATCCCAAATCTTCCTTTTTCCATCTTGAGATACTGCGTCAGTCTTCTTACTTTCTAATATATGCCTATATTTATCAATGAGAGCCAAGAGAACCTTTTTTTCGTCGAGAGTAAACAGAATCCTTTGCACCTTCTTGGACATTTTGTTGTTTACTCCTTAAAACATTTGATACTCAAAAAGCTACGAACTTTACCAGCGCTACCTTGTGTGTATTATAGGAAACACTTTTAATGCAACACAACAAATTTTCAATGTAGTCTCACCAAGGCAATTACTGATTTCTAAACTTATATGTGAATCTTTGTGTTGTATAAACGAATATTTTGAAAATATTTAAAACTTTAATGGCACGTCTCAGGATGAAATGTTCACATAATTTTAATGATTGGTAAATTATGTTATATTTTCAGTTGGTTTCACTGTGGTAAACATTTTGAACGTGAAGAAA